>PVIR01002551.1:13199-55330 GCA_004026965.1 Petromus typicus | reverse complement strand
GAGCGAGACCCTGTCTCCAAAAACCTAAAAAAAAAAAAAGAAAATAGTGGTGGTTGTCAGAGCTCAGAACTCTGTTCAAATTTAACTTTGGTACAATAATATTAGAAACTAAAATAATAACAAGATTGCTAATATGATATGCCACATACCATACTAAGCCCCCTTTGTGCTAGTTTCTCTTTTTCTATTCACATCAACGCTTTAAGGTAGCCCTAGTTGTGTTCTGCAGGAAATTACAGCACAGAGAGGCCAAGCAATTTGCCCAAGATCACACAGCCAGTAGGTCACAAAGGTGGTGTGCCCGGCCAGGCACACAACTAGAAAGCCAGCCTATCTGTCTACCCTCACAGGCCTGGACCCGCCCTCAATCTTCCCAGCCACCTCCTCCTGGGGGCCCAGGCTTCCTGGAGCCCTCAGCACCCTTCATGTCCAGCTTTTGACCTCCTCCTCCTGCTTCCTGAGCCCATGCCCGAGAAGTGACCCACTCCTCAGAAGCCCCCGCAAAGCCCTCGGCCTGACCCCCACGTAATGAAGGGAATTAATATGGTCGAGCCTCCAGCCCAGCCGTGCAGCTTCCCAGCAGCCCGGCCAGGCCTCTAATTGATTAGGCCATAAAGCCTGGGCACTAAATTGAAAGGAGCCGCACTAATTCTCTTTTATGTTAAATTTCTGTCTTTCCCCTTTATCGAATCCCCCGTCCAATGTTCCTTTCCCTCCCCGTCGTGGGCTTGCTGTGGACCTGTTTTTTCCATGCACAGATTAAGTACCTAATCAAAATCTTGTCTCCCCTAATGGCATAAAATTGAAAGATAGATATTGCACTTTACACAGCTGATTAAACACTCGAATGTGGCTAAATGCTTAAAGGGCTTGTTACATTAACTAACTCTGTCATCTGGCCACTGTCTTATAATTGCGTGTGCTCAAGCTGTTTCGGGGGAGGCACAACAGGACGGCGAGGAGGCCACCTCCACTTGGGTGCTCCCCACGGCCTCCCCGCCAAGAGCCGCCTCCGCCGCGGCAGGACTGGCGCAGAGTCAGAGCTGGCCTTGGGTGGCAGGAACAGGGCGTAAAACTCCCTCTGGACCCAGGCACCTCGGCATAGCCCCCCAACACGCACACGCACGCACACATTTATACCCAAACAAAAGCCCCCGTGTTCGAGAGCAGCTGATACGTCCTCCTCTTGTTTCTCAGCCCTTTCCAGTGACCAGCTTCTTCCCTCCAAGACTACAAGCAGCCACTGCCCACCGCCCGAGGGACGGCCACTGAGAGCACGCGGCCAGCAGCTACCTGTCATCGTCCTGGCT
This sequence comes from Petromus typicus, assembly GCA_004026965.1. Lineage (NCBI taxonomy): Eukaryota > Metazoa > Chordata > Mammalia > Rodentia > Petromuridae > Petromus > Petromus typicus. The sequence goes on along the minus strand of PVIR01002551.1, from coordinate 54,020 downwards.
TCCTCCTGGACCCCAGGCTTCCTTCTCCTCTCTTCTCCGGTACTTAATCCCTCTTCAGACCACAGGACAGCTCAGCGGCTGTGACAAGGAAGATGAGGGGAGGGGACCATTTGACATTCACCGGCTCCTGGACACTCCTGAGACTGTGGTTCTGTGTCTGTCTTAACTCAGCACACGACACTCTGGAGCCTCAGCCTCATGGGCAGAAGGGGACAAAACTGACTGAAGTTCCCATGGCAAATTAACACAGGGTCCCCGAGCAGGGCACAGGTGCTGGGAAAGCTCTGTGCTCAGGTTGGTAGGGACAGCCCTGTATCCCACGGCTTGCGGCCCAGAGAAAGAGTGCTCTCACAGGGGTCACAGGATGTGGCATCTTGCACTGAGGCAGCTAAGCACAGTGGAGCTTTGCAGGAGGATTGAGCGCTGCCTCAGCCTCCCCTCAGCTACGTGTTCTCAGGGTCTTTGGTCAAATGTCATAATCCTCCCATGCTCCACGGTGCATCCAACAATTATTGAACACTGTGGCTCTCCAAATTCCGAGCTGTTCTCGGGCAACTCCCAACACCAACAGAGGCCATCCAGCCCTTCACAGGGCTTACTCTCGAGCACAGAGGGAAGCGAGCACTACCAAATCACTGTGTGCACAAAACACCAGGGAGCAAGAACCTGAGACAAATGTGATGCGGGAGAAAAAACTAAGGTGCAACATCCAGAGGCTCAGCACCAAAGTCATGCGGTGGCCACTTTAAGCAAGATGGTCAGGGCAGCTTTCTCAAGGAATGAGCGACATACACCGAGATCGGAAGGATCAGCAGGACCCAGCCACGCGGACATCAGAGCAGGATGTATTTCAGGCAGAGGGACAGCAAGTTCAAGGGCTCCAAGACACGGCTGTGCTGTGCTGGAGATAGGTGTGTGGCTAGAGATAGGTAACTGAGAAAGAACCCTTTTCAGTCCTGTCTCTGTGTCCTCTGAGGCCGTTGGGCATGGCATCAGCTGGCCTCAGTCTCCTCATCTGCAAAGTGGGACACACTACTCCAGCCATGGCAAGGGTTCAGTGAGAGAATCTGTATCCTGCACCTGCTACTGCAAAGACAGGCACAGGATGTCATTCTCGCCGGGTGCTCAGCTCTCTCAAACCTCTTCTACTTAAACAGGGAAGGAAATCTCAAATCCCTCTTCATTTCAAATCCCTCAAATTCCTCTTCATTTCTCTCTCTTCATTTCTGTCCCTGAGCTCCGCTTTTCTCTGCAGTCTCCTTTACCTTCTCCCACACTGGCTTCTTCTGTTGTGTGGGTTTTTGGGGGGTTTTTTTGGTAACCTCTCCTCCAACAGACCAGCCAGTAATTCAAATGGATGACATTGTCAGTACACAGCTCCAGCCCTAATTTTACATGAACTTTCGGCTCAAGAGGCTGCCCCCTACTAGTTCTTGTCTCCGTGTCTGCAAGTGAACTTCTGAGCAGATTGAGCTGAACTTCTTACCTGACAGCAGACAGTTCTTCACCCGTGGGAACTGGCCCACCATCCTCAAGAACCACCGCCCTGTCTGTGAGCATCCTCCTTCCCTACCCAGCAGCCCCTCCTCCCTGCGGCCTCTGCAGCCAGCGCTCATCTCCCCAGAGGGCCTCCTTTAAACTGCTCAATTGAGGGTATTATGGACTCCTCACTAAGTGCTGCATATTAAAGATTCATAAGGCACAATATATATTTTAATAAGGCAGGTCATACAATGCAATCCACCCTATATAAGGTACAGCACTGAGTGCTAGGGCTACAGAGCCTCTGGGAGCCAAGGCCACATGGTCAAATGAAGAGTGACCCAGCATCCTACCTTCCCCACCAAGCCCATGGTAGCCACCCACCCAAGAGTGCATGGCTCTGTGAGCGGATATACATCTGTGCCTATGTGTACGTGATACTCACACTGCATGTACTGTATGCATAAAACATATGTGTACATATATTCACACAGGCATGAACATATGCCCCAAAACTGCATGTACCCATTCATGCAACTAAACAAAATCATACACACACACACACACACACACACACTCTCACACTCTCACACTCCACAAAGGGGACTCAGCCTCACACATTCAACTGAGAACCATAATAGTAATCCCTGCCATTAGCAGAGTGATTACTGAGTGTCAGTACTGCTGGGTGCATTGTCTCAATTATATTCTTGATACAACTTCCTTCTGTGTTGAGAAATATGACCCACAGAGAGGTTATGCTATTTCTCTGTGGTCACACAGCCAGTAGTACCTGACATAGGATTTGAACTCAAGACCACCCAAACTCCCAAATCCAGGTGCTTAGTCACAAAACATTGCCTTTGTGCGAGGAAATATCACAGGCAGACACCTCAGACCTTTTCAGGAAGCACAAAAGAGAACAGAAGAAATAACCAAATCTACACAGAAATATCTACAAAGCCCCAGAGACACCCTCACATAGAAACACATGCTCTTTGACACATCTTGCTTCATGTGGTTGTATACTATGAATTCATACATGAACAATCATACATGCACACAAACACATGTGCACACACATATTTACTCATGCACACAGATAGTGCACATTTCCCATGACTGACAGGTTTCCTGGGACAGACTTTCAGTCCCGGGAAAATAGGAATGAATTGTTCAGCCTCCACAGAAGAGCAAACACACACACACACACACACACACACACACACACACACACACACACACACTCAGCCACTCAGCCACTGTTAGTCAGCTTTCTGTCACTGTGATGAAATACCTGAGATGCACAACTTAAAGAAAGAACAGTTTCCTTTGGCTCATGGGTTCACAGGTTTACATCCGCGGTCCATCACTTTCAGGCCTGTAATGAGGAAGCACTGCGGTGGGGAGGATGTGGTGGTGCAGAGCTGCTCTACTTACAGCATCCAAGAAGCAGAGAGAAAGGAAATTATCCAGGAAAGAAGTGGTGGGGACCAGATGTTGTCCTGAAGAATGTGCCCATGCTCCAGTCCCTTTGACGAGGCCCCACCTCCCACGTTTCTTTCTCTCCCCAGTGGTGCCATCAAATGATGAACCCAGCAAAGGATCCATCCACTGATGAAGAGCCCTAAGATCAGTCACTCTCCAAAACCCCACCTTTGAATGCTGCTGCACTGGGGACCAAGCCCCCCAGATGTGAGCCTTGGACGACACGTCATACCTAAGCATATACACCACATCACACCCCCAAATGGCTCGGTCACTCTCACAAAACTAAGGCTCTCGTAGCCTTATCAGGGTATGAGGTTGGAAGCAAAGGAATCTGCCTTCAAATTTAGGGCTTCACATCTACTCCGCCCTTATTTGCCCTGCCCCGCCCATCTCGTCTTGCACATGGATATCCAAATTCCCCGGCCTATTTGCTGAAAAACTATCCTACTTTCACCAATTTTCTTCTGCACCTTTCTCAAAATCAGTTGCCCACACAAATATCTTTCCATTCCCTGGGCTCTTTCATTCTGCTACCTTGACCTATCTGTCTAGCCGAGGCCTAATTTGGTTACTTTGGCTTTAAAATAAATCTTGAAATCAGGTAGCATATGTCTTTAAACTTTGTTCTTTTCATCAAAGTTATTTTGAACATACCAACTGTTAGTACTTCTCCAAGAATTATAGAATTAGTGCATCCATTTGGTTGGAATTATGAATAAGAAGTTGTTGAATACAAGCAGAGCAAACGGGAGCAAGTCCTGGAAAAGTGGTAGCCATAGCCAACCTTCCACTGAATATGCAGCTCAAATAAATCTCCTCTTAGCACCAAAATCTTTCCAACCATAAATGTGATATTCAGTGACCCTCGTATTGGCTGTGTCTTTAAGTACTTGTCAGAATTAGGCTCAACTATTCTCTGGAGAGATGCACTCACAGCCTATGCTACAAAGGTTCTCCAAAATAATTTTCCAGCAACAGTGCTAGGAAAGCACTGGACCACTCCATAAGCTCTAAGCATGTCCACATGATCAGGAATGCGTCCTGAGCCCTCAGCCAGTATGGAGTTGACTGAGCGAGGCTGGGACTGGACTGGATCCAGCACATCTCCATTTCATCTATTTAGAAATCTGATAGAAAGTCATGGTCGGGCCAGGAATTCAGCTCAATGTTTCCAGTGCCTGCCTCGTAAGCATAAGGCCTCGAGTTCGAATCCCATACAAAAAAAAAAAGTTATGGTAGGAGCAAGATTAAAACAGATGACTAAAGTACCCAGGATATCACCATTCTGAATCTCTCTCAAGTATTTCAGAAGCATAAATTACTTACACATAATTGATATGCTGATTACAAATCATTCTTCTGTATTAATTAAAGTAACAAGCAAATATCATTTAGCCTAACTCCATGTATTGTACATACTCAAAGTTAAAAACTACACCCATGAAAATATAATTAATAATTTTATTTGTGTATGAATTAAGGTTTTTAATGCAGATCTGGAGAGACACATGTGTTCCAGAAGGTATACCATGTAAAATATTCATCTTTGGTTTGCTTTTAAATGAATCATAAATCTGGAATTTGGACAAAAGTTATGTATTAGGAAGGCATTATTCTGAAATACCTTAGTATGCGGGTTATAACAGTGGGACAGGAAAGGAGAGAGGACACTGAAGAGTATGTCAATGCACAGTGCAGCTAGAACTGGGTCTCAGTGGAGTTCTTCTGTGGGATTGCCAGGAGCTGACCCTAAACTTGCTCTCTCATAGGGTAAAAGCTGGGTATTTATCCACCAATTCCAGCCCCTCATTTGCCAAACATTGACCCTGGGGCCAAGACCCCACACTGCCTAGTCCCACTTGCAAACTAAGCCCCTCTCTCTCAGGCAAGGCCCATCACCCAGCAAAAAGAAACAAAAACCACAGGTACATATGCAACTGTGTGTAAATAACTGCTATAGCAAGCCATGCAGACCAGGCAGGCCACCAATCATGTCTCTGCTCTATCTAATCAGTAGCAGGACACGCTGTCCCGCCTTACCACCGCGAAGTCTGGCGTGAACCTTGTGAATCTGGAATGTGGGCTGATCACACTCATTCATTCGTCCCACCCCAAATTATAGTGCACTACTGTGCTCCAGGCTCTGTGAGGTGCTGGGAATGAAAAGGGGCCAGATAGGCCTGGGCTCTGGACTTGGATACCTGCAATCTAGTAGGTGTTTCTCCAGCTCTTTCACCTTTATTGCACCATGAATGCTAGGGCTAGATGGCCCCATGGCTAAGATCTTGGATTCTGGCACCAAGAAAAACATCATTTTGAGGACTTTGGGCAATTCCCAGCCTCACAGAGATTCACCTACTTACCTGAAGGAAGTAAAATCATTGTTGGGGGAAAAAAATTACAATTCAGGTAAGCACAGAAGCTGCCTCCTTGGCACTAGAGCTACTGAGGAAGAGGAAGAGGAGAAGACCCAGTACCTACCTTTGAAGAACTCAGTGGGCAGAAGAAGAGACAGGTCGTGTAAAGCCACAGCACTGAGCCAGGCTCCACTGCTCTACACAGGATGCCCACAGCAGGGCAGCAGAAAGCAGCCACGTGACTGTCCTCCCAGAGTCCGTGGGTCAGAAACTCAGGCAGGAGCTCAGCCAGGATGGCTGGAATTCTGGCTGGTCCCTTCCAGCCAGGAAGCAGCAGGGAGCTGGGGTGCTGAGTCACAGTCCATGCACCAAATCAGCCCTACCTTTCACTGAGCTGTTTTCTATAGATGTTTTCACATTTTAGCTGCAACGATGAAGCACTGACTAATGACATGGAAACTGTAGAACCTGCAAAGTCCAGTACAATTACAATCTGGCTCTTTATAGAAAACACATGCCAAGCCATCATCTGGAAGTTTTTCATTCACAGTATTGGCAGATGAGGCTGACTGTTGGTTTGGACCCCATCTGGGTTGTCAACTGAAACAAGACATGTGATTCAGCCCAAATAGGACATGTGACTTCTCCATGTGGCTCTCCATAAGTTGGGCTTCCTCTCAGCATGGAGGCTAGTGCAAAGAGCAAGCATTTCAAAAGAGGGAGCTAGAAGTTGCCTGACATTCTAATCACCCAGCTTTAGAAGACACTTAAATCTCACTACTGCACTCACTATTCAATTGGCTGAAGAGTCACCAAGATCCACCCGGGTACGAGAGATGATAAATACTTCACTGCTCACTGCAAAGATTGATGAAGTCACATTGGAAGGAGCATTTGGGATGGAGAAAGGTATTGCCAGTTTCTTTGGCACAGACAATATCATAGGTATTGTATTTGGCTTTTAAAAAGTAGATGAAGGAAAGAAGGAAATTCAGGGCAGTTTCCTGAAAGAGCTGAAACTTCTGCTGAGGCAGCTGAGGCCTCACAGTGTGAATGCGAGTCAGCAGGGTGACTCTTGGGAATGAAGACTCTCAAGTCTTCTCCTTAGCAGTGCCTGGGGGAGCATGTGCTGAGCACAGGAAGGCAAGGCCCCGTGGGGCCTCCAGCCCTAGAGGAGTTCCACAGGAGACAAGGAAGAAAAACAGACCAGAACAGAGGGCAGAAGTGTGGTTTGGGATTGACATGAACTGAGAAGAACAGCGGTATTGTGCCTGAAATATTTAGCAAGTTATTATTATCATAACAAGCAAAATTTTGAGCCCTTACTAGGAGCTGAACACCAGGCTACATACTTCTCATGCAGTTTCATTCATTGCTTCCAAAATCCAGTGAGGATTTTGGTTTTGGTTTATTTTCTGTTTTTACTTTTTTGTGTTTGTTTAATGTTGAATAGGGGAAAACTGGTTAAAGACTTTTGTGTCAAGGAAAACATACTGCTGGCCACAGTCTGACTCCAGCGCTTTGGGCTCCTCTGGAAAAGGCCCCCTGCTAATGGCAATCCAGGGACCATTGGGACAGTAGCGTGGTATATCTCCTCCTGCGGCCGTAAGACACAGCTCACAAAGCCAGCCACAGCCGGAGATAAAGAGTGTTGTTTTTCACGCCTGGGGAACTAAAGTGCTTGACTTACAGGCAAGGTTTCCCTTGTAGCAACTCTTCTGAAATACAGCCTGTTCGCCGGGAGCACGTGGGGAGAGCCACACGGGGTAAGGAAACCCTCATTTCTCGTCCACAGAGAACAGAGGCGGATGCAACAAAGTCACATGTCAGCTCAGGCCACTACAAATGGACCTCATGCAGCTCTCCAAACCCTCAATGTTTGCACTGTGCTCTCTGCATGCCTCTCCCTGTAAATCTCAGCTCCAGCCAGCACCGGTGCCTGGCTGCCTCTGTGGGCCTAGATCTGCAGGCTGCGTGACATCATCACATACCTTCTTCAAGGAAGAGAGGTCGGGGGTCCTCCTAGATTCCTCATGGCCCTTCTTTCCTGGGACTGACAGACCCCTTTACTTCTGCTCTCACGGCGTGCACTCACAGTCTGGCCTTCGCCTGTGGGAATTCTGGTCAGTCACTACTCTTTTCAGTCAGCGCTTCTTTATGTATTTGTCTCATTTCAGTGAAGAAGGAACATGGGAGAGTCAGAGGCTTGATGCTCCTCATGGTACAGCCTCCCAGCCTGCAGCCTAGACATCAGTCGAGGCCCATCTGCAGCTGGACACCTGTTAACATCTGGAAGTGGGCCCCCAGAATTTTCTGTCCAGTGAGTCAGGATGAGGAGGTGCTTCAGAATCCCACTGGGCAAAAGTAACTTTATGAGAGTCAGACCTGAAATTTTCTGTGCAGGAGTCACGTACTTCCTTCCAGCCCATTCCCCATGCTGAAGTGATGCGTTCTAATTGCAGGCCAGGCCTGTGTACACCCGTCTCCTCTTGATCTTCGCTGATTGGAACAGGTGTTGCTGGTCAAACTAATCATATTCTCCATTCAGAACTGTGGGAATCACACCACAGAGACTTAAGCAGTTGACTGTAGAACTGCAACCCATGACTTCATGTAACCCCATTTGTAAACACGTGCATACTTCTCTTGTGTTTTATGCATGAATGAATGACTTATTTTTAAATGAATGAGAAACTGAACTATACAGTCCAAGATAAATTGGATAATAGAATATGGAGAGAACTGAGAGGAAAATTCATAGAGCCTTAGCATTTGGGAGCATTGTAAAGGGAGAAGGTCTACAGAAAGAGGACTGTCACAGAGACGCTAGAAGAGCTCCCCTCTGGGTTCTACCAGAGTCTGTGGATGTCTCTGGCACATTCTCCTCTAATCTTTGGTGTTTGGGTCGGTTTCTGTTCCCTGCAGATGAGCAACTCTTGAGTTTCCACACCGACACTGGGAACCACCCCAAGGGCTAAGGGAACTGTTTGGTCTGCATCTAGACTCAGACCTCAGGGAAAGGCCAGCTTCCATGGTATCTTATTCCTCTTCCAGGCAAGCCAGGATTGAGAGGAAGGTTGGTAGCAGTGGCTGCCCCTGGATCTCATTAGCCAAGTGTACCTGATGACAGATGTCACTGGTTCTCTTCGGGAGAACTCAGGTTGCATCCTTCACTGCTGGAACAAGTCATTCACACCAGATCTATCTCTGTGCACCGCCCTGCCACACAGTGATGGGGCCGCCGACAAGTGAGGGGGGAAGATGTTCACACTTGTGTTGGCAAACTGTCACCTTTATAAAACTGGTGGCATTTTTCTATTACAATTAAAAACACTTATGTCAAGTTTTGCTTTTAATTAAATCCTCTGCCTTCAACTTGCTAAAGAGCGTTAGAGGGCATGTGGCCTGTGTGGTTCCAGAGGAAGAAGAGGAATTCAGAAAGAAGCTTCCAGGAAGACTAAAAACTCTTCTGATTAGAGTCAAAACATAAAATTTGGTAGCCTTCACTCAGGAGGATGAGTGGCAGTACAAGGAATATGGGAAACACTGTGCTGTGGCTCCCCATTCCACACTCCTTTCCTTCCAACTTTGAAGATTTAATGGAGACCCCAGGCCCCCAGGATATTACTCCTTCTAACAATATGACATAGAGGGATCTGCTACAGAACATGTATTTCTGATTTTATGAGAAAGCAGAACTTCCATGCTACCCTCTGCATTCTGCTCCTGAATGTGGTATGAGGATGTGAATTGTGGAGGAAGCTATGGCAGCTATTTTGTGATCATGAGGAAAAAGCCAAATGAATCATGGGAAGGCCAGTATTCCAAAGACACGATATTGTTGAGCTGATGAAACGTATCAGCATTCTTATACTTCTAGACTTATTGATATGTAAGTAAAATACAATATGATTGATGTAAAGCAAATTAGTCATATTTCCTGGTCTATCCCTGTGCTGCAGAGTACTATTTCAGACAAAAATGGATCACGTGTATGATAATGATCCCATGAGACCATATGACATGGTGGCCATCACAGATCATGTGAGTACACTCTGTGATATGCACACAATGGTGAGATTACTGAGTGATGCCTTTCTCAGAACATAACCTCTTTTCTAAGTGACCTGACTACACATCCAGCCAAAACATTCCTAACTGACCTGCAAACTGAATCAAGCTGCCGAGTTCACAAAAAAGAAAAGTAGTAAAGACTCTGTGCCTACTTTTAACTGGACCAAGAACAGAGTCTGAACCTCTTTCCCAATTGTCTTAGTTGCTTTTCTTGCTGCTGAGACAAAATATAAAAACACTCAAAATTAAAGTTTCAGCTCTTGATTTTTAGAGTTTTAGTCCATAACTGGCTGGCTCCAAGACAGAGTGATATCGCAGAGGAGAAATGTTCATGGAAGGCAGAAGGCAGCATAGCAACACACCCGTAGGGCAGGTAGCACTCACACCCAGGGTAGGCCTTCCCATGTGACACACTCAGAACTATGGCAAACCAATCAGTGGACTAGTTTAGTAATCACACACCCTTCATCCCAGCATCCTACACTCTGGATCCTGCCACCTGTGAAAAGCCCCACCTATGACTGCATAAAGATTGGAGGGCCATCTAGATACAAGCCATGACACTGATCTTTCACTAAATGTTATGTCCCTGCTCTCCTCTCTGTCTTCCAGCCATTCCAATACTCTTTCACCTTCTCCAATATATCACACGTGCCCATGCCTTGTGGCATTTGCACACACTGTTCCCTGCATTAGCAGAAATGCTTATTCACTCCTCTGTGTCTCCTCTAGGTCTCAGATCAAATGCTACCTCCTCCCAGAAGCTTCCCCTGATCACCCAAAGTAACCTCAACTTCTCTCACTGCAAATATTGCTTTTTGATACTCTCTGATCACTTCTCTCTTTTCATCTCTCCATGGGGGATTCTGAGATCTTTGAGAATAGCAGTCTTTGCTTCCTTCCCATTACATTTCTCTTGGTAGGCGTACGCTGAATAAAACCCACACATTTCTGAATAAATTAAGAAGCATGCTGCTTCCTGTCTCTGCATGTGAGCAAACAGCATGCTCTCCACCAGCCCATGAGGCCATACTGCCTGGCCCACTTCCCAGGTAGCAAAATCAAGGTGAAGAGTTAGGTTGTCTGGGTTTCATGTACCAGGGATCAAACTCTGGACTTTGCACTTATGAGGCAGGCACCAGAACCACTGAGACAAGTCCCTAGCAAGGTTAAGAGTCTTGAAGAACTTACCCAAAATCACATAGGAAGTGAATGATAGTCTTTGACTCAAATCTTGTTCCTTCAGAACACTGGCTCCCAGTTGCTTTGAGCTGAGTGCTGTCAGCTTCATGGGGGCGGGGGGAATTGGGAGTACCTCTAACCTAGACCTTGAGTAGTCTCAGGCCTGCTGGAAACTTCAGGGTAGATAACAGGATGCAAGTCATGCACAAGCTGCTGAATGCAAGTGTCACACCCAGCAATCCTTTGGGACTGAGGTGCCTAAGAGTATAGCACAGGGAGGTTTCTGCAACAGAAATTAGGAGCCCTTCATCTGAAATGAATAGATATTTTTCAGAGGAAGAAGTAAGAGCAGCTAAGAAGCATATGAAGAAATGCTCAACATCATTAGTCATTCGAGAGATGCAGATGAAAACAACATTGAAATTTCATCTCACTCCACATAGAATGGCTGTCATTTCAGAATCAGCCAACAGGAAATGTTGGCAAGGCTGCAGAGAAGAAGGAACACTTCTCCACTGTTGGTGGGACTGTAGACTCGTACAACCCCTGTGGAGATCAGTTTGGAGATTCCTCAAAAAGCTAGGATTGACAGTCCCATTTGACCCGGCCATTGCCCTGCTAGGTATATACACACAAGAATTAAAAGACTCATATCACAGTGACATATGTGCACCCATGTTTATAGCAGCCCAATTTGTGATTGCTACATCTTGGAAACAACCCAAGTGTCCATCCACTGGAGACTAGATAAAAAAGCTGTGGTTCTTCTACAGAATGGAGTACTACTCTGCCATAGAAAAATGATAAGTTTGAATCATTTCTACTTCAATGGACATACCTTGAGGATATCCTCATAAGTGAAATAAATAGATCACAGATAGGTACATACTGCATCTTTTCTCTGGTATGAGAAAATAAAGATGTAAATGAGTCCTAGCATTGTATGTTATATATTGTGAAATAGAAAATGCTCAATGTAAAATAAGGTGAAAGGGGACAATGTTGAGATTGTAACAAAAAAGTAAGGAAACAAATTTATGTATATGGGGGGGTGGTAGGGTGGGTAGGGCTATGGGAAAAAATGAGAATTAAGTTGTGTCTTACACTGGTACAAATCGCCATTATGGAGTGCAATCATGATGTGTATATTTAATGTACCAATAAAGATTTTTTTAAAAAAATTTAAAAAAAAAAGAAATTAGGAGCCCTTGTAGATCTGAAACATCCCAAAGCTCCACAAGAGCAGTGTAGCAGCTGGGGTGGAGTCTGTCAATTGGCTTCAGGATCAATTCCACAGAATGGTGGAACATATTGTGTGTATCTAAGCGGGTCATGGAACTGTCACCTCAGTGTCTTTGTCCAATCCCTTGGTCCTTCCATCTGTCACTTTTCCCCTCCTGTGCTTCCCAGTGCCACAAACCAAGAAGTTCTCCTCTGCCACATCCTTCTACTGTGATGTCTCTGCCTTGGAGCCAGCCAATCATGTGCTGCCACTAAGCAAATTAAACATCATCCTTCTTTACATTGTGAGGGGTGGATACTGTGTATCAGTGACAAGAAAGCTGATTAGACAGCTGGGAAGCTTAGCGATCACTGGTCACACAGTTCCAGTCTCCATATGAATTGGGAAAGTCTTTCCCATACCTCTGAATATATCTAACAAAAGGTTAAAATGGGGTGAAGGGGGGAAAACAATGAGATTATAACAAAAAAAGAAAGGAAACAAAGTTTATGTATATGGGGGTAGGGATGGTAAGGTGGGTAGGGCTATGGGAAAAAATGAGAATTGAGTTGTGTCATATACTGGTACAAATTCCCATTGTTGAGTGCAATCATGATGTGTATATGTAATGTACCAATAAAGATTTCAATTAAATTTTTTTAAAAAATGAAATTTGAATTTTCTAGTAACTGAAGTACTGGAAGATTATAGATCAGAGAACAGCTGTGACCACAGAGTATGGTGTCAGAGACCAGTCAGGATATATACAATAAAATCCAATTAACAGAAATGCAAGGCAAAGGAAAAAAAGATGGAGATAACATTTGTTAAATATCTAATATGTGTCAGATCCTGGGTAACAGTACTTGGTAAGTGTTAGCACATTTCATCGATGCTGTAATATATCAAGTTTGTAGGTAATTCCCCATATCCATGCACATATAAACACTTTGCAGATGGCAAAACTGGATGGTAATTGTCCAAAGATCATAACCCTAATCAGCCTACAATAACTGATTTTCAACTTCCTGGGAATTAAAAATTTATTTTAAAAGTGTGTTGGTTTTCTAAGGCTGTAATGAAACACTCAAAAAAAGAAATGTATGAGGAGGAAAGATTTGTTTCGGCTCCTAGGTTCCCAGGTTTGCCCATGTTCATTTGCCTCTAGTGCTCTGAGCCTGTTCCTATTCTGTGGCAGAAACACTCTGAAAACAGGGGAGAGATAGGCTCTCAGTGTCACCTTCAATGACGTGTCCCCAGTATCATCACTCCTTCCTACTCAGATTCACCTCCTAAAGATGCCACCAACTCCCAACAGCATCATAATTAAGCACATGGGCTTTAGGGGGAACATTCAGGCTCCAAACTATAGTGACCAGTCAATAAAGAAGAAGTCAAAATACTATATATAGTAAAAAAGAATTCCTCACAATGTCTAGATCTAACTGATGATGTGCTACTGACAAAGAAGTAACTGGATCTTCCTCTAGAGACTAACATTATCCCAGGCTTTAGTTGCAGCTTTTCTCTAAGGCCCTCTCTGTCACGCTCTCAACACCATAAGACAGCAGGAGCAGCACCACTGAGCTAAATCCCCGGCCCTTGTCACACAGCTTTTTGCACTCTATAAATCTGAGGGGTGTCAGCCCAACTGACCATGTTATACATGGTACCCGAGGTACACGGTGAGGAAAAACTGCCCAGTTCTATGGGGCAGTCCTGAGCACTGGAAACTTGGGTGTCTACTAGAGAGTTCTGGGCCCCAACATCATATGTTTGGGTTCCATTTTTCTTAGATGGGGCCTGGGAATCTTTCACTGTACAAATACTACTGGTGATTAGAATGCAAAGTATTTGCAGATGAGCCACTGAGAAATCCCCTAGAAATGGTCATATTCGTATTTACAGAAAATCTTGACCTTTATTCCTTTATCCCAAAGAAGAAGGATGAAAAAAACAATCCTCAGATATTTATACACTCTTATCATATGCAAAATGAGAAGCTCAATTCTGGCTCCTACAAAACACAAGGCTAAAGGTTCCCTGAGGAAGAAAGAAACTCCGCTGTCCTAGGCGATAGGGAAGCCTTAGCGTGGAGAAAACTGAAAGCTGGCACAGTCCCCACGGTGATTCAGAGGGAAGGTGACTGCTGGGGAGAGGCCCACCCACCCTCAGAGCAGAAACGGCTGCTGTCCACCACCGCCAGGATTGACTGCTTGCTGCCCCAACTCCTTTCCCATAAATATGCTTCCACTCAATCCGCCTGAGGATTTTTTCTTCCTCCCACAGATATATATCTTTGGCTCTCTAATGGAAGCCAAGTGGAACTAGGATTTGTTTCACAGCCATTTTGCTTAATGCAGCCTTATCCACTCAAGGTGCAGGGGGTGGGGGGGGAGATACTGCTCTATTATATTCATTCTTACAAGAAAGAAAATGAACTCAAAGGGCTTCTATCTAATCTTCCAATCATTCGAATCATAGATCTCTGACATACACAGCGTGTATCTGTTTCACTGTCTCTGTTTATGACACTTTCTCAAATACAGTGCCCTCAGATCTTGCTTTGCTTCTTAAGATCTTTTTTCTTCTTTCCAGACCCAGCCCGAGTAATACTTCACCAGAATAATTCTGAGATGCATCCTGCTCTCCGGGCATGGCTTTAACCTCTGGCTGTCAGGGACAAGGGACTCCTCCATCCTTTGCACAGCCTGCCATTGTGTGAGGCCAGCCGTGCACACAGCTGTCTCTTTTACTGGAATATTAACTCTTCTGTGGGGCTGTGGGGCATGGGCTGTGGGGTGTGTCTGTGCCCAGGCAGGTGCTGAAAAATGTGAATGGACTGCAGATGAGCTACATGGACACCACATCACTCTGAGTTCACAACAGCTTCATGAGGCAATAAGATAGGATCTGACTGGTTTGTGTTTTTGTTTGGGGAGATCCAAATTAAAGAGAAACTGGGCTAATTTTTAAATATAGTAGCTTATTTATACTGAAAGTCAGTTAGAAAATCCAATTATCCCTGGAAGGCTGCTGAAGAAAAGTCTTGCCTTTTGAATGAGTAAGAGGGTGTCAAATAGTGTATCAATTAGGTGATAGTTGGTTCCCTAGAAAGGCAGTAAAGCTTAGTGGTTCAGAGCTGGAGTCCAAAGTCAGGTAGACCTGGACTTAAGTTTTTACGAAACCATATACCGCTGCTTACCTAAGCCTCAGTTCCTTGTCTATAAGATGGAAATACTAATACCTTCATCCTAGGGTTGATAGGAGAAGAAAAGATGCCCAGAAATCACGTGTGCTGCATGTGACAGTAAGTGTTCAGTAATACTACCCACCATTATGATACAACCACATCCATGAAACAAAAGGTCTCCTAAATGGGGAGGTGATTTTAATGCACTAAACCTGTCCTAAAAGTACAAAAGAAACCCACAAGATCCACAAGCCTCAGGAACTTGGTGCAAAGGTCCCACTATGACCTTTCTGACCAAAGAGGTGCACTTGTGTGGGGCAGCGGACAGCGTAGTCAGCGTGCCTCACTGTCCCAGGTCCCAATCATTTACTGTCTTCAAAAGTCAAGATCAGCCCCCTCTTCTGTGCCCTTGTAAGTGAAAACCAGAATAACTGAGTCACGTTCATCCAGACACCAGCTACTAACATTAAGAAACCCCAGCAAGCAAGGCTTGATGCAGTGGAAATCCAAGTGCCCCTCCTCCCCAGCCAGCACATTACCAATCAATAGGCAGCATGCAGAGAGTCTCTGCCAGTGGCTAGAAGAGAATAGATACCAAGAAAGTCATAACGATGATAAATCCGGGCCCAGCTCCTCTCTGACTAATGTAGGCACTAAAACACGCCATGAATATCCTGCTTTGAAATGTGTCACGCTTCTGAGGGACCAATCAATCTCCGGCTCTCGGTGGACCACATTAAAATAAATTTGTCACTGTGAGTTTATGAAATATTGATGGTGTTTTTGAGTCAGGGTGTTAGGAGGTGGAAAGGTGTATCAGAAAAGGGAGGCAGGGAGTGGGAGTTGCTTTAATGAATTATCTCCAGGCTTGGAAGGGAAACATATGCAGAGGCTGGAGGAGGCTGAAGCACGAAAGGAAATATATTGGCACTGAGAATAAAAAGAGTCCAGAAAGAGGAGTCCCAGAGCATGGATGTCTAAACTGTGCCCAAAGAACACTAATGAATAGATGCTCCTGGGAGGGGGTTGGGTATGAATGAGGGTTTCCTGGAAAAAATAACTGGAAGTTGCACTCCCAATCTGAGTCTCAGAGAGACTCAGGCTTGTGAACATAGTAAAGGCATTAAGAAGGCCTGCAACAGAAATGATCATTTGACTTTGTTTACCCTAATACTATGTAACAAATACTTTGCTAAGCACTAGAGCCCTTCGAAAATGCTGGTCTAAGTCCTTGTGATACAAAGTATAGTCTATGGGCCATGATGGTCGGTGTCACCTGTTAGCAGGGCCCATCACACACCCATTGGATCAGAATCTGCATTACACAAGATCCCAGGTGATTTATGTGCAAGGACAGATTAGAAAGTGTCATTTCAGTGACTCAACAAAGAAGACACTATAGGTCAAACCAAGACATTAGGGTAGTGAGGGCCTTTGTTAATCTGCATGGCCCACCCCAGGGAACCAACTGCTCTTTTCCAGCATTGGGACTTTTGTTTTCTTTCTCAGCAGCAAACACTGAGAAGACTCAGAGGTGTGCAGTGTCCTCTCCTGAGACAAGGAGAAATGGGAAATCATGGAAACCCAGTGTATTTCTGCATTTTCAAAGCCAAGAACCAAGAAAACCACCAGCACTCAAAAAGCTGAATTGAAGTCAAAACCTACACAGTCCTCCCAGCTGTCTCAAGTTTGTCATGTGGCCTCCAAAGACTCTGCTTGTGTCTTCAAGTGGAAACTGTGGTGGCAAAAGGACAAGAAGCTCAGCCAGATGGCCACAGCCATGGCACAGTGATGCCAGCCCAGGTTCTGGATGGACACAGCCAGTCCCGGCTGACTTGGCCTTGGAGTACAGCTTCAACTCTGCAATCTCCAAGACCCTGACTGTTTTGTTCTACAAGGAAGCCCAGCACCAAGCACACGCCTGACACATAGGGCAGCTGAAAGCAAGCATGAGGCACAAATGCAATGCAGAACCTGTACAATGAGTATAAGAGTCTCTACCACTTAGTCACAGAGAATCCATACAGGTGAAGAAAATGCAAGACTAAAGCTGATATGCAGTGTGGGCCTGTCTTACTTGTGTATAGGATGATCCATTGTCAAGTAGAATTAATGTTTCCCTTTCTTTTCATGCTTTGGGAACACACAGAATCAGTCTGGCTCTGGGCTTTATTAATTAATAGTCAGGTTGATTGAATGAGATTCTGCTCCTTCTAGCAGCTTCTGTGCTTCTTTATCCTGAAGATTTTGCCTCCTCTTTTGCAGAAAGTCCCTGGTGGGCAGAAGTTATGCTCCACCTCCATAGACTAACTCCAGGGTTTCTTATCCTTGGTCCATGCCCCCAAGAACTCTCCATTCTCTGAACAGTCAACCAGGATAAGTAGCTTGTTCATTTCCTTAAACAGCCCAAACTGTGTCGAGTCAACATCACTCCCAGTCACCACAGGATGGTCCCTTCCAGCTTCTCACAGACTATGTGGCCACATCAGGACCAGAGTTCGGCAAGTGGCTGGAGTCCTCTGCTTCCTCCCCAGCTGTCTAAGCACAGCCGGTTTCAGGCTACTCTTCTCACAGATCCTTCAGCTAATTATACTCCCTGGGTCTCTGTATTGTCCACCATAACATGAGGGGGAATGAAGTCTTCCTGATGTGAATTAAATACTGCATGTCATTGATTACTGATTTTGACGAAGGGATGAGCAAGAAGTGACCCTGATCATCTTAATGATTTCTGACATTAACACACAACAGAGAAAAAGTTTTCCAAAGAAACGAAAGGACCAACCCATTAAGATCCAATCAGATATGCTGTGTTTGGGAACAAAAATGAACTACAAATTATTTAGCATTTACTGCATGATTGCACTGTGCTTAAATATGTACATGCACCATTTCATGTAATCCTTAAAAATAACCCATGAGATAGTATGATTCTCATTGTATTGATGAAGGTACTAAGGCACAGAGAAGTTCAGTAGTCTGTCTAACGCCAAACAGCTAGTGAGCAGAAGAGCCAGAATGCAAAGCCAGGTCATCCGGCACTAGACACTATGCCCCCAGTCACACAGATAATATACATTACACAATGAGCAGCTAACACTGTTCAAGCACTGTCCACTATGCAAAACTAAAATCAGCCCTGTAAAGACTCAACTAGCAAAACAACAGAGATCCACGTGTCCTGAGGCTGCTCCATATCCAGTTCCAGCTGCCCCCAGGACTGAGTCAGCCCTTCAGAGGTCTGTGCAGAGGGAAGGGGGCATGAGGAAAAGTGGGTTTTTGTCCTTGGCATCACCTGGCAGTCATGAGACTTGAATACATCTCTCTACATCCTGATTTTTTATGTGGCTTCATTCTGGATGTAGGGAAATGGATCAGTTTGAGAAAGAGGAGGTAAAGGGATAGAAAATGATCAAAAATATGATATGTACATGTACTAATTCCCACAAATAAGTACAGATATTATATATCACAAACACATTGATACAATTTTAAACTAAAAATTAGTTAAAAGTAAACTATCTCATAAGCTAGATGTGTTCCTGTGTGTGGCCAATATCAGAGACAATGGCGATGTCTGTGCTTGGGGGATTCACAGGCCAGTGGCTGGAGGCCAGTGTGAGAGCACAGAAGATGGCAACCCAATTCTCCTCAACACAGAGGAGAGGGGAAGGCAAGTCAAGGAAGCTTAAATCTGAGAGAGCTTTCGAGTAAATGGTAGTTCTCCAAGGAGACAAGAGATGAAGTGCTTGTAGGGACACTATGACACAGCTCTGTAGATAGTGAAATGTGATAGTATCTGCCCCAGTGGCTGAGCAATAATGCATCATGTTTGCATCATGATTGCACTGTGCTTAAATATGTACATGCACCATTTCATGTAATCCTTAAAAATAACCCATGAGATAGTATGGGTTGCATGTTATCTCATGCATGCAGAGTTAGTAATCTTCAGTGCTCATGCAAGTGTGACCTTTAGCCCCACTGAGAGGTGTGTTACCATGAGATGCCACTTAAGACACCCTAAGGAGGCAGGTTATTCTGGTTGGTTAAAAATCAGCCCAACCAAGTAACAGTTTTCTTAACACAAGTAAATGACTGGATGCTTGATTTCTCAACCAAATGTTCTGGGATATGCCACACAGATCACAGGGCTGCTTCCATGCTGGGAACTCTTTGCTAAAGGCTTCTTCAATAAAGGTCTGACAAGCCATACACGTAAACAAAGTAAAGAAGACTCAAAGTGGTCCTTTCTGCCACATATGGACCTAACACCTCAACCCAGAGCTTTGTGTGAATTCAGAGTCCCGAGAGACCCATTGCAGAATATAAGTCATGGAAACTTAGCCCCTCATGCTGGCACATGGGAAAGAAAGTTAAGGAAAAACTGGGAGAGAAGTGCAAAATCTGTAAAGGACAGAGGACTTGCAGGCTATCTCACTGCAGTAAATTATATTCAAACTATTGTATTCAAATTCAAAATATTGTCCTCATAGAAAACAATTATTTATCTTCCCTTCCACCAGCCAAATTCATACATGTGGCCTGGGTTTCCTCCCCCACCAATGAGATTAAATAACCCTGCCCTACTGAAGGCAAGAATGGATATGTAGGCCGGGGAGTTAGCTCAGTGGTTCCGGCACCTGTCTTGCAGGCGCAAGGACCTGGGTTCGATCCCTGGTAACCACATAATACTGGGCGTGGAGACTCATGCCCACCAGAAACTAGTACCACATACCACAGTGCCAGGCATGGTGGTTCACCCTGCAATCCCAGCACTTGGGAGACAGAGGCAGGAGGATTGCTGTGATGTGAGTTGGAGGCTGAGCTCAGGGCCAGCCTGAACCACAAAGCGAGACCCTGTCAAAAAAAAAAAAAAAAAAAGAATGGATATGTAACCAAAAATGGGCAGGGAAATATGAGCAAGAGAAACCAATGTGACTTGTGAAGAACTGTAAAAACCATTTCTTCCTACCCTATATTTCCTTTCCTTCTAGCACAAGCTAATAATGTCCCATTGTCCCAGGGAATCTTTTAACCACTTTGGAGCCCCCAAATAATGAACACCACATGAAGAAGAGCTGTGTCCAATGTGAAATATGTGTCTTGAAGCTACAGAGATTTGGGGGATATTTGTCATCATAGTGTAAGTTAGACTGAGCTAACTGATACAGCTGCCTAGCACCATGTAATGGAAGAAGAAATTGAAAAAGAATAACTGCATAAATTTTTAACATATATAAATTTCACTAACTAGTAAAGAAGAAAGAGCCAGGAGATATCCAACAATTTTGTTTACACTTAGAATAGTAAACTTATTTTGACCCCAGGATAGGACAATATGTAGAGATATTTTTGATAATCATTACAAGGAAGATATTATGGTCATCTAGTAGGGTAGAGACAAGGGGTACTGCGCAAATCCTATAATGTACAGGACGGCCTCCCTCAGCAGGAGATATCTTGTTTCAAATGTCCATCACTGACTGCTGGACCTAATCGCCAATTTTAGCCACATAGCTGGTTACAAGGTCAATGTTCAAAAATCAATAGCCTTCGTATACACAAACAGTAGACCCACTGAGATAGAAATTGGGGAGTCAGTCCCTTTCACAATAGCCCCCCAAAAAATAAAATATCTAGGAATCAATCTAACAAAGGAGGTGAAAGACCTCTACTCTGAAAACTATAGCACTCTGAAAAAGGAGATAGAAGATGATATCAAAAAATAGAAACACATACCTTGCTCCTGGGTAGGAAGAACCAATATTATCAAAATGGCTATACTCCAAAAACTACTCTACACATTCAACACAATCTCAATTGAAATCCTAACAGCATATTTCACAGATCTAGAGAAAAAAAGTCCAAACTTTCATCTGGAACCACAAAAGACCTAGAATAGCCAAAGCAATTCTAAGCAACAGGGACATGGTGGGGGGTATTACAACTTCAAACCTGAAACAATACTATAAAGCCGCCATGATAAAAACTGCATGGTACTGGCAAAGTAACAGACCTGAGGATTAATGGAGTAGACTAGAAGATCCAGAAACTACTCCAGATACACTGAGCCACCTCATCTTTGACAAAGGAGCCAAAAATCCTCAATGGAGAAAAGATAGCCTCTTTAACAAATGGTGCTGGAGAGACTGGGTTTTAACTTGCCAAAGGCTAAAACTAGATCTAACTTTTTCACCATGTACCAAGCTAAAATCAAAGTGGGTAAGAGACCTAAATATTAAAACAGACACTCTAAACCTGTTGCAAAACAGGTAAGGTAAAACTCTCGAAGACATTGGCTTAGGGAAAGACTTCATGAACAAAACTTCTATAGCACAGGCATTGGCAGAAGAAATCAACAAATGAGACCTCATTCTTTTAAAAAGCTTCTGCACAGCAAAGGAAACCACTAACAGAGCAAAAAGGCAACCAAAAATGTGGGAAAAAATCTTTACCAGCTGTTTGTTCCTCAGACAAAGGGCTACTATCTAGAATATATAAAGAGTTCAAAAAAATCAACCCACCCAAATTTAAAGACCCAATTCAAAAATGAGTATCTGAAATGAACAGATATTTTTCATAGGAAGAAGTAAGAGCAGCTAAGAAACATATGAAGAAATGCTCAACATCATTAGTCATTCGAGAGATGCAGATAAAAACAACACTGAGATTTCATCTCACTCCACATAGAATGGCTGCCATTTCAGATTCAGCCAATGGCAAATGTTGGTAAGGCTGCGGAGAAGAAGGAGTCCTTCTCCACTGTTGGTGGGACTGTAGACTCATACAACCCCTGTAGAGATCAGTTTGGAGATTCCTCAAAAAGCCTCAAAAGGATTGGAGGTCCCATTTGACCCGGCCATTGCCCTGCTAGGTATATACACAAAAGAATTAAAAGACTCATATCACAGTGACATATGTGCAACCATGTTTATAGCAGCCCAATTTGTGATTGCTACATCTTGGAAACAACCCAAGTGTCCATCAACTGGAGACTGGATAAAAAAGCTGTGGTTCTTCTACAGGATGGAGTATTACTCTGCCATAAAAAATGATAAGTTTGAATCATTTCTACTTAAATGGACATACCTTGAGGATATCCTCATAAGTGAAATAAATACGGCACAGATAGGTACATATCACATCTTTTCTCTGGTATGAGAAAATGAAGATGTAAATGAGTCCTAGAATTATATGTTATATATTGTAAAATAGAAAATGCTCCAAGTAAAATAGGGTGAAGGGGGAAAATAATGAGATTATAACAAAAAGAAAGGAAACAAATTTTATGTATATGGGGGGGTGGTAGGGTGGGTAGGGCTATGGGAAAAAATGAGAATTAAGTTGTGTCTTATACTGGTACAAATCCCCATTATGAAGTGCAATCATGATGCGTTTATGTAATGTACCAATAAAGATTAAAAAAAAAATGTCCATCACTGTTCAGGCTGAGAATCCCTGTCTTGGAGAAAAACAGAAAGGGGCAGTGAGAAGTGGACTATAGATCATATTTAACAACAGCAGCATGTAACATCTACATACCATTACAGAATTTACAAAGTGTTTGTTCATACATTCTTTCATTTCACCTTTACAGTCCTCCTAAAAGATGGGTAATATAAGCCCATCTCATCAAAGGAGTAAGAGAAACTCAAGTAAAAAGCTTACCGGAGGGCACATTTCCCATGTGGAGGGTCAAAATCCTAGCCCCATGTGGCCGCCCTAGCTCACTTCCATGTTGCATTAAATCATGGCTTTTTACATGCCATTTGCTCCAGGATGTAAATCAATATTCACCCACTTATTTGAAGGGAGTGTCTAAAGCAGAGATTTGGTAAATTTCTAAACCTTTCTAATCCCCTTGGACGGGGGTTCAGCCAAACAGACACAAACTGGTTGGCGCATTCGTTTTCATAAGCACAGCTTTGCTCTCACTATTTATGATAATACCGAGAGCAGACAAGTCAATTACCCTGGCATATCAGTCTTGTCAATATAACAATGCCTTAGAGAAGTCTCTAAACCACCGACTTCTTAAATCTTCACTGAGAAGTGAAGCAAAAACCAAGGCAGAGATTTTTGGTCAAAAAACATCTGTTGCCTGACTATTTAGCCAAGCCACAACCCTGAATGCTTCTACGCTGCATTCTACAGAGGCAAGAATTTTCTAGTTGCATAGAGCTAATAACAAAGGCTGGAAAAAGGAGAGGCAAAAGTGTGTTCACTGAAGGAAAACAGCCATACAAAAGCACAGTACAGGCCAAACTATTTCTCACTGATGAAAATATGCTGTAGTTTCCACTGAGGTCCCATAGCTCATTTGTGTAGAACACAAAAGCAGAGACCATTCACATTACTCATCTGTGTCCTACCCATTTCCAGGACCAAGGCAAACTTCCAAATTTACCAAAGACTTCTAACTACTACTTCTGAAAATTAACCACAGCCTGAAGGCTAGTAGGTGACAGGGAAAAATAATAAAGATAGACAAATCCAATGAGTAGTCTTACAATGGTTCATGGCTAAAAACAATTCTTTGTCAACATAACTTTCTATCACATTTTGCAGTGATTGTTCTGATTACTATCACATTTGGAAGCTGCCTTTATTACAACATATTCATGCACTAGAAATTAAAGGACTGAGCAGGAAATGAATGAAGTAAGTGACACCAGGAATATATATGAATGTAAACTTTGAAAGTGGACTCTTTATGACCTGGGTTTGTGATGGTGGTTTTGTCACAAGGTACACAAGAGGGACAGAATGGAGCAGGGGGAGCTCATTGGAATTGGAAGACTGATAATGGTGGCTTCACCCACTTTCTAGAAGTGTCTGGGCAGCCTCCCACAGAGGTAAATCCACTCACTTGCACAGTGCAGGAAAAGCCTTCTCCACAGAAGATACTGCTGACAACTTGTCTCCCATCTCTCATCTCACCCGGGTTACATGCAGGGTTGAAGATGTTTCAGAGATGGCACTTTCCATCTCCAGAGCTGCTTCCTGTATCCTTTTCCCTCCTCTTTGCCAATGAGTATTGCCCAACATTTCTTGAATGTGCTCATCACATGCGAAAGTAAAGGCCTACAGGGACAACCTCCAGACAAGGAGGTATGAGAGCTGTAAAGAAGTGTCCTGGCCTCTTGCCCTTTGTGAGAAGAATAAATGAATAAAAAAATGAGGTGTACAAATACCTAATAGAATATTATTAAGCCATAAGTATATCCTATCACTATGGCAACATAATGGACCTGAAACACTTTAAAGTAAGTGAAATAAGCCAGTGGGAAGCTTTTAAGATATACATGACATCACACAGTATCTCAGCAGGTCCCTGCAAAGACTGAACTCGGTTGTCCATAGCTATCACCTTAGACATCTCAGCATTCCATTCACTCATTTCTTCTCCCTTTGCTGGTCTGTTTTTCCTACTTCCTTGTTTTCTAGGATAAACCCACAGGTAAACAAACAAGCCTGAGGTCCAGCTATCTCAGGAAGTTGCAAGCTAAGACCCCCACACACACTAAAACAGAAAGCAGATGTAGTGTTGAAGGGTGAGAGTAACTCCAGCTTTCCCCTGGAACAGTTGCAGCACCTGCCTCAGGTTCATTTCTGCTTCTAGTTTCCTCTGAGGGAGGTGCCTTTCATCTTTCTGTGGTCTTGGTGAGAAGGTCATAAGAAGAGACCACTTGGCATTTGGGAGCGGAAGAGAGGTGATGCTTCTTCTTCCAGTCCAGCACGATCCAGAGTAGACAGGTTTGTGGTAGAAGGAACACCCTCCTTGGGGGCTTCACATTAAGAGAAAGCAAGGAAGGGGTGGAAAGGAAATGACTACAGTCCACTTATTGTTTCCAAGGGTCAGGGTCCTGGCCAGACCCTTCATGCCACAGGACATCGCTGGGTTTCCTGATTCTTATATCTACATAGCCCCTACCTAGCCTGATCCCTTGGTGTCTAAAACTCTGAGATCCCAAATATCCTTCACACAGATTTCTTTTTGCCTAATTTTAGGAAGAGTTGATTTTTGTTTAACTTGGATTCTTGTTATTTGCAATATATGAACACCTTGAAAGACAGAGAGAGGGCCTAAAATTTAGCTCAGTGGTCCCAGCACCTGTCTTGCAAGTGCAAAGTCCTGAATTCAGTCCCCGGTAACCACATACAACAATGCCAGGAGTGGAGACACACCCATCAGCAATCAACATCACATACCACAGTGCCAGGCATGGTGGCTGGTGCCTGTAATCCCAGCACTCGGAAAGCAGAGGCAAAAGGATTACTGGGTTTGAGGTTGAGTGCCAGACCAGCCTGAACTACAAAGTGAGACTCTGTTTCAGAAAAATAAATAAATAAAAAACCAGAGAGAATGGAAGGAAAAAGTGGAAATAGAGCTTCCATAAATGGGAAGGAGTATGGGAAAAAGAGTTAAGGTATATTATGTACAGGTACAAATTCCCCATGATGAATGTGATTATTATGTATGGGAATCATGTACTAAAAATATTTTTTAAACTATATTTCACAATTTTGAAATGGAGATATCATAAAAAAGAATCAGACATCCAATGAAAAAGTTTTATAACTAAAAATAATAACTGCAAAATATTTCTCCAGACAACTTAATGTTCAAAAAACAGCAGGAGAAAGTGTTCTTTTCACCTTTGAATGAAAGGTTCCTTTCACCTTTGAGAATTGTTGTTATGTAAGCAGTTAAACAGGTGCTCCTTTTAGGATCAGGTGGCTCCACAGACCCCTGAACTACAGCATCCCAGTGCTGTAATCACTGCACCCAGCATCCAGCTGGGACTCCCATAGGGTAGGAAAGTTGTTGAGTGTTAGAGGACACCAATGAAGGAGCTCTCCTCAGGCTGGCATTGCTGGTGCCACCCTCAGGGAAATGAGACAAGACACTGTAAATTCAGGCTGTAGAAAATATGATCAAGATAAGACATGCGTGTGTATCACTACCCCAAGGGAAGTGTAGTTCAATATATGTCACAAACATATACTCATAATTGTAAATGGTCTTTTAAAAAAGTCAGGGTGTAGCTCTGTTATCCCAGTACAGCTGACCAACAGGAGAAACAATGGGGCTGACTGGTGAATGGGTGGACACTATTCTAGGGATCCCCCAAGCCACCTGGAAAGCAGAAGCATGGAAGAGACTTACCTGTGCACAGTCAGGCAGGTGAGCATTTGGGCCCTTTTAGCTCTTTGCAGTAACTGCACCTCGTAGATAGATCAGCCATGGCAGAGCATTTTGCATCAAGCTCAAAGGCAGGGTTCTTGAGTAAACTGCCTTTCCCCACTCGAACTTCTGCCTCCTGTTCTATAAAATACATCACTGCCTGCCTCATTAGAGTGTTTTGAGGTTGCAAGGAGCTAACACATATGTATTCATGTCATGTTGTATCTGTACGTGTTAATTTTGTAAAATATAAGTGTCAACAAATTATTACAGCCTCATCTCAAATATACACTGAGTTAAAGCATAAATAGACTCGAGATTTACATTTAAAGTACAAAATGACAGGTTGTGAAGGACAAAGATTTCTTAGGGGTTAGACCCTTCTTAGGTGCAAGAATACTGAGTTAGAATGATCAAACATGACCCAAGGGTGGGTAGAGAAAGTTCATGTAAGAAGAACTATAAAGGGCAGATAAAGAACATTTTAAAAGTTCAGCCTACTAATAGTCAGAGAAATGCAAATTAAGATAACAATGTGGTTTCAGTATAATCTATTAAATTTGCAAAGATTAAAAAAATGCAATGCTTGTGACAGTTGAGTGAGATATTCAAATTTTTCAGGTAGGGGTAAAAATTAGTACAAATTCTTAAAGGATAATTTGACAGTTGATATCAAAGATCTTGACAATTACTCACATCTGCTTAAAGATTCGATATTCCTGATCCCTTCCTCATTTTTAGGGTTATTAAAATGGAGTATTACTCAACCATAAAAATGATAAATTTGAGTCATTTATCCTCAAATGGATGTACCCCGAAGACATACTCATAAGTGAAATACATAGGACTCAGATGTGTAATTACCATATCTTTTCTGTAGCATGAAAAACTGAAGATGTAAATACACACTAAAATGTATAGTAGATAATGTGAAATAGGAAGAAAACATGCACAAGGAAAAGGGAAAAGGTGGGTAGGAGAAAGTAAAGAAGGGAAAGAAGATAGTAAAAGAAAACAAAGCTTATGTATATAGGGGACAGAATTGTAGGGAGAGCAGGAGAATGGTAAAAATGAGAATCAAGAAGTGTCACATACAGGTCCAAATTCTCAGTGTTGAATATGAACATAATGTATGTAGAAAATGTACCAATAAGGACAATTTTTTAAAAAAAGATTTCATTCAAAGAAAATAATTGGAAATGTGAACAAATATTTATGTACAAAATTGTTCATTATAACATTACTTAGGTGACAAATGGATTGATCTGACTATAAAACAACAGGAAAGTGAGTAAACAGCATATGGTTCATCCATATTGTGGAAGATTGTGGAATCATTAAAAAACATTTTGGAAGACTTTGAAAAAACAGGTTACAAACAATAAAGTTATTTCTGTGTCTTTTATATATGCATAGAATACTGCATAGAAATGGATGGACATTTGAGGGTCACCTCAGAAGAGGTTATTGAGGTTATCTCTGAGGGCTGGGATCACACAATTAGGAGAACTATAAGTTACATGTTAGCAGCCAGCAGAGAGGAGAACTGATACATGAGTCTGATCGTATGACATATGCCACCCAGTCTACACGATGCCATCATGGTTTAAGGAAATCTTCATTCTCATGAGACTCGAACATTTGAACTACTCAAATAAAACAATGAAAAAGGGATATGAAAGCAGGTACAAGGGAAGTTTTTTAGTTAATACAGAAAATGCTGCACAGATATATACAAATGGTCTTGGAGAAAATACCATATGTAATTGTCTAGAAAAATCACAGTGTTATAATGATCAAAGTTGATTCAAAAAATACTAAAAATCTGAAAACATTCATCCCGGTGTAAGTTCTGGCCAATGCAGTGAGAAATACAGTCAACTATTGAAAGAATGCCAACAACCTAGGTCATATTTATAAATGTTATCATGGATGTACATGAATAATACAAGAATTTGAAAAATAATAGAATAGAATTTATCTTATTAGGTAAGATACAATATCAGTACCTTTCAGAAGTCAACAGATACTCATAAAATTAAATGAAGGAGATAATAATTGGAATAAATAGAAATCACATTCATTGTTCAAAAGGTTTTATGAATGAGTTCTTCCTGACCACAGGCAAGTATGGGTAGAATGCTGCTTCCTCTGTTCTAGGCTCCATATTCTGGCTGTTTTAGGAACTTCAGGGTGATATTATCATCTGCGACATTCTGAAAAAAAAAAAACAGAGTTATATCCACACTTTCTACTTGGTTAAACTCAAATTTTTGCTTTTCATACAGTAGATTTCCATATTAATGGAACATAAACCCTTGGAAACCAACCATTGCTTTAGTTAGATATTATGAATCTGAGTGATAATTCTCAGGGAAATAGTAATTGGTTCCCAAGACTCTCTAGCCTTTGAAATTCAATGATTTATTCCAAGAAAAAGTTGAGACAATAACAACATTATAACAACCCACTCTTCTACCTGGGGGTGGAAATTTGCCTTTTGGCATTTGCGTAGGATTCGGAGACATTAAATTGGAGAGGTAGGGAAGCATGCATCTCAGAACTAAGGAAAAGGAGTTGTCCTACAATTTATAAATGCATCAATAGCCAATCAAATCTAGCTCATCTGCCAAACCATAGGTGAGGACATTTTGTGGCAAAATATAATGTTAGGGTCCAGGGATTTAGCTCAGTGGCACCTCACTTGCCTTATAACCACAAGGTCCTGAGTTCGATCCACAAACCAGCCAAAAAAAAACCCCAATTGGCTCTAATAATAATCATGTTGGTGACCATGACAAGGACAATAAGGGAGAGTAAAGATGGGTGTGGAAGCAATAGTGGATTCGTGGCCACTGAAATGGCAATAGAATGGGCAATATGGGAGAGGGGGCACTGCAATGGCAGCGGAGATGAGCAATGGGCAGAGCAGGATGGGTGTTGGCATGGCTGTGAGGATGGAAAGGAGGAACAGAGGACAGCGGGAGATGTGACAGAAATGGGACTGGAGATGAGAACAAGCATGAGGAACCGGCCCCAGGATGGCAGCAGGTATACTGAATGAATGGTAGCTGGTGGAGGGACGGGGATGTGGATGGTGGAGAGAAAGAAGGAGCAGAGAGGTGTGTCACCTCCGACCTTACAGTAAATCGTGTGTCGTCCTCACGAAAGCTGAGCGGGAAGCAGGAGGATGGCTCAGCTTCCTGTTATCACCACGAAGGTGTCCAGGAGTGCACTGGAAGGAAGCTTTACGTTTCTGGCGTTTCTCTCTAATCTGTGCAGCAAGTTCTCAAATCAGAGACTCCTCTCGCCCTGGGGGACTCAGAAACACGTGCCCTTTGATCTTTCTAATACAATTTCTAATCCAATTCCAATTCAGGCAAATAGGTCAGGCTTGTGACTTACCTTCCCCTCGGCCTTTGTTACCCCCACCAGTGGTGACCCACAGGGAGAAGTTATCAACTGGGTCAGGTGCAGAAACATTGAATAGGAGGACAGTTCAAAAGCCATATGGAGACTTCAGATGCGAGTTCCAGGGAGGAAGAGCTAGAGAAAGCTTCATTTGATATTGTCCTCTGTATGTTGTACATATTTTCTCATTTCATTCACCCAGTAACCCCATACACACACTGCCTCCATTTATAGATGGGGAAACTGAGACCCGCAAGCTCTCTTCAACACCTCTGCAGCTGTGGAGGGCCCATGACTGCTTTGCACACCTCTCTGCCCTCAGGGTTTGAGGTGCTGTCAGAGCAGGTACTCGGTGACTACTCATTTACCAACAATCGCAAACTAAGAACCCGAGCTGGCAAGTGGCCAAGTCCAAGCTACTCCTGTGTGATTTTTTTTCCAGAGGTTATGAGTCTCAGTTTCCCCATCTGATCTTTCTGTTGAGGACATTCACTTTTCTCAGGGTATCAAAGAGAATGTTACCGAAACTTTTTCTTCCTGTTCCCTCTGGAAGCGTCCGGGGCTGCCCTGAGAGGGAAGGCACACGAGGAAGATGAAACTGAAGAGCAGGAGAAGATACAGACCTAACTGAGGTCCCCACAAATATTCCCCATGGGCCTCATTACACATTTGAGCAAACATTACCTTCACTCACAGCTAAATTTCCTGTTTGCTTGGCTGATCAATTCCTCATCAAATTTTAATGCGGGGTTCAAACCGTCTGTGGTGTTTTAATTAGGCCTAAGATTGCAAAGTGTCTGAGGCAGGGCTGAGTCTCATCCAAATCCTCTCTTCCCCTGGCAGTGTTGCCAGGAGGGGTGGGGGCTGAGCAGAAGCCGGGCTGGGCCAATGCCAGGCACTTTGCAGACCCTGTTCCTAGGTACGCTGTGCTCTCTAGTGGTGGCAGTCTGCAGAGGAACGGGCCATGCAGCTGCTCTCGATTTCTACTGTCCCTGGGAATTTATAAGTTACTTTGCTTCTCAAGCTGTCTTTCATCCTTACTTGCTTATTCCTCCCCTTCCTAGTTGCTTGATAGATGCACCACCACCACCACCAAAAAAAAAAAAAAATGAAGTACTGATGGGCACAACTGTATGCCTGGTCCTAGGCTTAGAGAGAGAGTGCGGTGGGACATTTGTGTAGCTCTAGCAGCAGGTCTGTGGAGCAAGCCCATGCATTAGAAAGTCTGGCTGATTCCCAGAGCATTAAAAACCAACATGGTTCTTCTCAGAACCTGAGAGGGAGCCAGGTGGTTAGGACCTAATTATATTGAAGGAGACTGATCATAAACACCTGTCTTTTGAGATCTCTTGCTCTCTCTCTCTCTCTCTCTCTCTTTCTCTCTCTGTCTCTCTCCCCCTACCTGTCCCTGAACACTTGTAGCTGTAGCTCATTTTCACTTTAGCATAGTCAGTGTCCATTTTTCTACTCAAGGCCCTGAGAAGTCCTGAACAAAAGACCTGAATCCCATCAAGGAACACTTGTTCTCACAGCTCCTTTGTACACAAACACTAGTTAACATTCCCCTCGATCACTAGTACTTTCTGAACAT
Source organism: Petromus typicus (assembly GCA_004026965.1). NCBI lineage: Eukaryota > Metazoa > Chordata > Mammalia > Rodentia > Petromuridae > Petromus > Petromus typicus. The sequence continues at coordinate 22,826 of PVIR01002551.1, read as the reverse complement.
AAGCCTTGGACAAGAATACCTGTGCCTGGCCGGGATGAACCACACATTCCACAGGACAGGACCATGTAACTAATGGCCGACACTGAAGCTAAGAGAACGTACAAGTGCCTTTGATGCAGCAGTCGTGATAGGAAAGACACCGCTTGACCTAAAAGAACATTCTGAAGATCAGATAGGAAAGGCTGCCCAAATTCAACAAAAGTAGTGAGAAGAAACTAAAGTCTATTTGAAGGTTCATAGATATAAGCTTTAATTAGATTTATGGTGAAAGGTGAAATCTGTGTATGATTGAAATTAGCAATCTATGTTTCTATGGCATTTTCTAATCGCAGAATTTAATTAGCTGAATGACGTGGTTTCCAAACTCTGCTGAGCATCAGAATCACCAGGGGAATTTGTTAATCATGCTGATTCCTGGGCTTTGCCCCTCGATATTCTAATTCCATGGGACTGAGGTATTGCTGACACTGCTAGTGGCAAGAAATGATTGGAAAATTACTGCTACAGTTCACCATTTTCCTTGACCATGATTCTGTGAAACATCAGCTCCACAGGTTGCCTACACACCTGACCTCAAAAAGTTCCATGTTCAAATGATATGTTTTAGGGGCCGGGAGTTAGCTCAGTGGTTCCAGGGCCTGTCTTGCAAGCGCAAGGGCCTGGGTTCAATTCCCTGGTAACCACATACCATACTGGGTGTGCAGACTTACACCCAGCAGCAACCAGTACCACATACCACAGTGCCGGGCATGGTGGCTCACGCCTGTAATCCCAGCACTCGGGAGGCAGGGGCAGGAGGATTGCTGTGATGTGAATTTGAGGCTGAGCTCAGGGCCAGCCTGAACCACAAAGTGAGACCTTATCTCAAAAAAAATAATAATAATAATAAATTTAAAAATTTTTTTAAAATCAAATGGTATGTTTTGAGCTCATGGTGTATTCCTCACCTCACTGGGAAATATAGAGAGAAACAAAGCCAGAGCTTCAGACAGACCTGGAGCTACAGCAGGATGATAGAGGGAGAGACAGGGACAGCAGAAGGGGAAAGGGAGAGAGAATAGACACAGGAGGAGAAGTAGAAATAGAAGTAAATGTAGAGGCAAAAGTAGAGATATGCATAGACATTCAGATAGTCACCTCCTTCGATCCTCACACTTATTCCCAGTGAGATTACCTTCTACTTCTGGAAAAGAAACCAAATGTTCAGATTGACAGCTTTCCCATGGTCGCGTAGTAAGTGATATCACAATTCCTCAAGAGGTCTAAGATGGTGGCCAGCTAGTGTCTGCTGCAATGATAACATGCATTTGCTGAGATGGAAGTGACCATAGAGCTATCGTGGAGAGGAAGGGGAGGAGATGGCAGGTGTAGTTTCAGGCATTCTGTGTTTGAGGTGCTTGTGAGATATTCACATGGAAATGTCCACCAGGCATTAAATGTTTGACACTGAAGTCCACAGAGAAGATTAGAGTTGATAAGGGCAATGTATAAGTGAGTGGCAGTTGAGATCCTCCTAGGCCTCCATTTCCTCTTCTCCAAAAGAGAAGTTAACAGTCATCATCGATATGCATTATATAGCTTTCCTGATAAATTAAATATAGAGTCACCTTATGACCCAGCAATTCACTCCTGGCTATGTACCACAAAGAATGGAAAGTAAATATCTTAACAAAGATGCTCACAGTAGCACTACTCACAATACACAAAAGGTAAAGACAAGCCAAATGTCAAGAAACTAGAGAATAGGGCAGGGGATTTGGCTTAGTGGTTCGGGCACCTGTCTTGCAATCGCAAGGACCCGGGTTCGATCCCCAGTTAACCACATACCATACTGGGCATGGAGACTCACGCCCAGCAGCAATCAGTACCCCATACCACAGTGCCGGGCATGGTGGCTCACGCCTGTAATCCCAGCACTCGGGAGGCAGAGGCAGGAGGATTGCTGTGATGTGAGTTGGAGGCCGAGCTCAGGGCCAGCCTGAACTACAAAGTTGAGACCCTGTCTCAAAAAAAAAAAAAGAAACTAGAGAACAGAGGGACAACACGTGGTCTATTCCTACAGAGGAACATTACATAGCCATAAAAAGCAGTAGAGTACTGAGACATGTTACAACATGTCAGTGAGTAGTAAATGTTGAAGAAACTTGAAAACATGATGTGAAACGAAGGAAGTCAAATGAAAAGTCCACCTATAGTATGACACCATGTGCATAACATATCCAGAATAAAGTACATCTAATGAAACAGATAAGAGATTTGTTGTTGCCAAGGGCTGGAGTTATGGCACAGGAATGAGGAGCAGCTTCCAAACAGGTGTAGAGTTTCCTCTTGATGTGATGAGAAAGTCCTGGAACTAGAGATGATCATTGTACACCACCATGAATAGACTTAAACCGCTGAAGTGTAGACTTTAGAATGATACATATTGAACAGAATAAAATTACACCACATACAAACAATATATGGATAGATGTGAATTACAAAAGGCCTTCATGGAGGAATGCAGGGGAAGTTACAAAGCTTCAAGTGAAGAGAACTAACAAGCGTAGGTGACACCGTTGACAGCAGTCTTGTTCCAATGCAGAACCCACATGTCCTAAAGTGTGGGAAAGGAATGAAGAAACTCATCAAGACTTCTTCGGTTAGCTTGCCAGCCTGGAGCTTCCTCTCTGGTGAACTACCCTCTCCCCATCAGGGTACCCCTGTGACACAGTGTACCCCTCCTATGGGACACCACAGACAGACTGGATGAGGACTCACCCTAAGACCTCACTTTAACGTAGTCATCACTTTAAGGGCCCTGTCTCCAATGCAGTCATTCAGAAGTCATGAGATTAGAGATCATACACATTTTTGGAAAGGGGGCCAATGATCTAGCCCCTAACATTTTATTATATGATCATTGTGTTAAGCAGCTCTCTTAGTCTTGCCGAGTCTGAGCCATCCCTCCAGAGGAACACTACCCACACTTCGGCACGAGGGTCAGAGATCACACGGAAAGCACCAGCCGGGTGCAGCATGGCATCATTATTCAGTCTACAGGGACTTTTGAGATCACAGTGCCCAGAGCTACCCTTGCGCTGAGGCATCGTACATGCCAGACCCACAGACCACCCTGCCAGCCTCAAAGGGTTAAGGCAGAAGCAGGCTTATTGACTGGTGCTTCTTGGTGGGCCCAGGGAAGCGTGACTGATTGGAAGCCTGTTCAGAGGAGGAGTCCGCTCTGTGGGCCTGAAATAAATAAGGGCCTGTCAATAGCTCAGATCCTCAAACATCGACAAAGTCTGCAGTCTCAATAGGCAATTAACACTTTACAGGGACCATTACCCAGAGGCCTCCCTGCATTTTACTGCACATTTTCTGCCATTGGCTCTGGTATTGAAGCTTCTAAATAAAAACATAAAAATGAGCTAGAACAGGCCAGCATTTTGTCTGGCTGCAGGCACTGCACCCACAAGCAGTGAAGAGATCATATTTCCTTTCCCTTCTGACTTATCTCTAACTCCCCTGCATCCCACTCACGTACACACACGCACATGCACACACACACACATGCACACGTGCACACACACATGCATACACACAAATCATCTTGTATGTCATGGGAAACACCAGAGCATGGGTACTGGATGAAGGGTAGCCTAGAGTCAGACTGCCTGCATTTCAAATCTGACTCCAACATATCAGTGGTATAACCTCAAGAAAATTAGTAAGCCTCAGTTTCTTCATATATGACATGGGAATAAGTATAGAGTCAACTTCACGGCACTGCTGTGAAGATAAAACACTTCTAGCACAGTGCTAACACATAAGACTTTGATGAAAGTGAAAGGAATACCTAGAAGCTACCCATCACCATCACTGGAAGGAATAAGGAAATCTCTGAGAACATCTACTGGAACCATCTTAGCACTCAAACCATCCTGGCCTCTGCTCTCCTCACTTTCAGTTTCTACCACAAAGTATCTCCGGTGAACAAGGCATGTGCTCACTTTGCCAGTGAGACCTCTCACACATCTCAGACTCCTCAGAACCCAGATCCTGAGGGTCCATCTCAAAGGTGATGATCTTCAGATCACAGAAGTTAAATTCAAGGACACAGACTCATAGGCAAAAGTCCAAAGTGATAAGCAGGAAGTGTGTAGAGCTCCAGGCTGCAAACCCGGGGTCTCGGAGCAGGGGACTGGCCAGAGACCTTTTCTCCCAAGAAGACACTGCCTGTGGGGTGAGGCCCTGAAAATGATGCTGGCAACCGTGGTGGAAGCACTCTGCACTCCAGGTCGTTGGGCCATTCCCGGCCTGAAGTCTGCATGGCTGTCACTTGAGGCCAAAGATCTCAAAGCCAGAGCTGATCTCCAGGTCCGAGCTTTTACACTACCCACATGGGCCCCAACGAGGGGACAGGGTACAGATTCACAGGTAGCTCAAAGGCCACCAAAGTTGTCGGATGAGAGTGAGTAGTAGGGAGGGATGCAGACCACCCCCATCACTTCCAGCAGCTCCACTCAAACTCCCTTGGCCTTTGGCTAAGCTCCCAGCCCCTCCTGAGTAGGAAGGCGTCTGCCATCTCAGCAGAGCCAAAGCCCAGCCTGACCTGATCCTCCATGTGCAGATGCGAAAGCAGAGGCTCCTGTGAGTCAGTTCTCTCAGAGGAAGAGCTTGAACCAAGGATGTGGGGTGGTACAGAAGGGCTGTGAGAAGAAGCCAGTAAGCGAGTGAGGAAGCAGGTGAGACAGGACCCCAAGCCCGCCAAGGAGCCGTTCCAGGATCAGCCCAGTTAGTCCTGCAGCAGCTCAGGAGTTCGGGTCATACACACCTCAGAAAACCAGGTCATGCCCAGGAGCCAGTCTCTGAGCTCCTGCATCATTGATTCTGGGCCACGTGGTGAGGCCCAGCCCTTGGCTGTGGGGGAAGAGCTGCCCCTATCCTGCCCATGGATGCCCACACCCAAGGCCAATGCTCTGCAGAAAGTTGGAGAAGTGAGAGCTACCAGCAGCAAAGAGGTGGGCACATTGAGTGAGTAACCATGGAAACGGGAAAAGCCAAAAACTTTTCTTTACCCTTTTGGGAGACAGCTTCCTGGCGAGGACCAGACACACCTCAGGTAAGGCTCACAGATATCCCTGTGGCCTCTCTTCCAGCAAGACCAGACAAACGTTCTTCAAGTTCTGGTCTTTGACTCAGTACTGTCTTTATGCCCCTCTTCCCAAACCTGCCGTCTTTCTAGGCCCACCGCTTCCAACGGCTTCCCTAGGACACCTGAACTCGGGCAACTTCCCAGACTGGATAAATGTAATTCTGCCTCCTCTCATGGATGTGAAATGGCCTTCTAGGCTTCTGAGTGTCAAAAACAAAAAGGATAGCTGCTGTTCGTTTCTGTCTTCTTAAATTTGGCCGGACAGGGCTTTGGTTATCCACTCTAATAGGAAAGGAAATTCTAGGAAATGCATTTCAACTTAGCCAAGTTGACATATTATAAAACCAACACAGATAACTCACAAAGAAACACAGTCCACACCCTGAGCAAACCATGCCTGATACATGATATCCCTGAAAAAATAAGTTACATAAATCAATAAACTTTATCACTTAAACTAGTATACATTGGCTTTGGTGTTATTTTTCAAACCAAAAGTTATCATAACTATTATAGCCAGACAGTAGTTTCAGGGCCCAGTCCTGGACCAGAGGAGGAATGGAAAATGTTAATATCCCATTCAAGGGAAGGATAAGAAAAACTAAATGATGCTCTGGTTCTGTAAAGGCTGAGCTCCAGAAGCACATCCTGGGGACACTCTACACATGTCAGTGCACCAGCCACTCCAACTCACGTGATTCATCCCACACTATGAAGACAAATGTCACTCCCAACTCCTTCCATACCACTCTCTCGTAACAATTTTTTTCTTCTTTTTAGACAGGATCTTGCTTTGTAGTTCAGGCTGGCCCTGAGCTCACTATGTAACCCAGGTGTATCTCAAACTCACAGAAATCCTCTTGCCTCTGCCTCCCGAGTGCTGGGATTACAGGAGTGAGCCACCATGCCTGGCACTGTGGTATGTGGTACTGACTCGTGGTGGGTGTGAGCCACCACACCCAGCATTGTTGTATGTGGTTATCAGGGATTGAACTCAGGACCTTGTGCTTGCAAGGCAGGCACCAGAACCACTAAACTAAATCCTCAGCCCTCTCATGACATTTTTTAAACTCTGTCTTCTGTGGCTAGTAAATTAGCTTATTAACATTTAACCATTTACATGAAGCTTTTGGCACTCTCACTGAAATAGTGTTGGGACTAAGTCTGCACCAAGATAATCTCTCAGGACACAATATAATCTTAAAGTCCAACTAAGAGCTTTATTACTCAGCTGAGGGCCGTCCTTCCACAGCCCTTCTGTACCACCCCAGAATCAGCCAGACTCTAATGCCCGGGGCATGGGCCTGCGCCAGTCCTGCTGCCAAAGCTATACAAATGTCCCACCACACTACCCATAGCATCTGATCATACATACATCTCTCTCCTCAAAAATGAAAAGAGGCAAATGGGTAAACTGGGGCACAGCATTTAAAGGGAAAATCTACTACCCCTCCACCTGTTACCAGGTGGTTTTTATGCATGAAAGACTAAGTCATTCTATTGTTAAAGTGAAAAAGCCAGTGGTTACAGAAGCAAATAGCAATGATCAGATCACTGGTCACCATAGGATAGTACATTCTAAAAACATGCAATCTGCAGCTGCACACATCCATTGGGTGGACAATTCCCAAGGAGACAAGTTCCAGGTTCAGAGGGAGGTTACAGGATATAAGGTGGAGGCTTTTAACACAATAGCTTTTTTTATGTCAAGTGGGGCTCACAATAGGATTCAGCAGCTTCTATTGGATCTCTCAAAGAAAAGGCCTCAGTAAATACTCAGAAGCACAAAGAAGTAGTGACTAAAGGGATAGTCTGAAGGATGGTAAGTCTGCATTCAAACTCTGACTTTGCCCATGTATATAGTTCTGAGCCAGGTTGCTCAATGCTTTTACACCGCCTTTTCCTTATCTGTGAAGTACAATAGTGACGTCTATCCCACAAGATTACGGAGAGGATTAAATAAGAAAATGCATAAAGATTTACATAATCTTTATAGTCTCTCCATAAATATTATGACTTCTTTCTACAAGCATTTTAAATATTCTGTTTTTACTCCACAGAAGAAATAGAACTGCATGACAAATCATTAAGCAAATACTGTATAAGAAGTAGAAATCCTGAGCCATGTGGCAAAGCGTGATGTCAATCTCCATGTCAGTCTTTTAGAGGATCTATAAGACACTGAAGGAGGGAGATAAAAAGGCAATTGCAGAAAGGAGCATGTAGTGAGCTTACATTTGTGTGGAACCAACATCTAACAGGTACATACACTCTTAGTTACAGATACATCTTTCTCAGTGCACAGAACACGACTTGAATAATACTGAAGAACCTGTTACAAAGGCCTCATCTGACAGGTCTGATGAGACCGGGTGGAACAGGTCTAGGAAGGGAAGGAACACGCACATTTATACAGTTGGAATTTTTGCCATAAGCGTGTGTGATGAATATTTATGTCTCTACTTCAAGTTTTTATAAATGTAAACATTTAATATTCTTTATTCCCTATAAAACAACAGCTCTCCAAGTGTGGTCCTCAAAGCCCTAGCTTCAGGTTCCCTTTGGAAGGTGTCAACAAAGCAGCTTCTCCAGCTCCCTGCTCACCTGCAGAACCAACTGTTGGGGAGGGCAGAGCACAGTGAGGGTTGACCAGCACCCTGGCAACTCGATGAGCACGAACTCTGAAACCTGTGCTGTAACTGACCGCCATCTGCTCATGAGTCTCATTTCTACTTAAGAGAGAAAATCTGCCCTTACCTATTTAAAACAGCTTCTCTGCATCTGTTATTCAACTGCCTTGGGATTTCACTTACCTGCCACTTCTCTCCCTCCACAGAGAACCCCTGAGTGCACCGGGACCTCCCTGCAGCTTGACACTGCGAGAGGAAGGGAGCACAGCGACCCTGAGGGCTCAGGCCTGCCGGGACTCTATCCTCCTTGGTCCAGTGTCAATTTCCCTGTACAGCTAGGGTCCCACCTCCCCCACACCCTGCCCTTCTAGTCACGGAGAGCATCAGAAGGGATCCCTGCTCCCCCTTGATGTACAGAGCACAACGGTGTCGCCCTCCTACCCTCCACCAGACCCTCACATAGGTTTCTGTTCTGCCTTGAAAGGGCCGGGCTGGCCACAGGATTTCTTTCTGAAATTGGTCACTTCTCAAGATATGTCTTGAAAAGCCTGAGAAACCATCATTTCTATGCTGAGACTCTGCAAACTCCAGGAGGGTGTTGAGATCTGTTTCCAGAAATCTAGGATGTCACCATGGGATCTTGGAGTGCGCATTGGGTGACAGTACCTACCTCTAAGAAGAATGTTGATTTTGGTGTCATCACCAGGCTTTCTTTCTGTCCCTGCATTTCATGGCACAAAGTCTATGTCCTTAGTGGTTGGAATCAAAAAATTAGTTCTGTCTCCCAAGTTCCTGGCTCATGCAATTGTAAGGTACGACTGTCTAAAACAGTCCTTTCTTTTGAGACATGATCTTACTGTGTAGTTCAGGGCTGCCTTGAGTTAACTATGGAGCCCAGACTCATTTCTAACTCATAGCAATCTTCCTGCCTCAGACTCCTGAGTGCTGGGATTATAAGTGTGCACCACCACACCCAGAAAACAGTGCTTTTGCTAAAGACCTGCAAGTTTATATTAACTTTGGCAATCTTGAATTTAACTTTTCTCTGTATCATTTATTCTCCCAGCAAATAAGTGCATATTGACAACTTTTGCTGCAGCTTAAACTGGTCATGAAAGAAAAGAAAAAAGAAATTCTTTTTAAATACACATTTAAAAATCATATACCCAATAAAGGTCTGGAATCCAAAATATGTAAAGAGTTCTCACAGTTCAATAACAAAAAGTCCAACAATTTGATTTAAAAATGGACAAAGAATTTTAAATCATTTTTCCATAGAAGATATATAAATGATCAAGAAACTATATTCCATATTATTAGGTGTGAAGGAAATATTTAAAAAGCTTCAAACAAAAACTCATACAAAAAAAATTCATAACAACCCTGTTCAAAATAGCCAAAAAAGGGGCCGGGGATTTAGCTCAGTGGTTCTGGTGTCTGTCTTACAAACACAAGGGCCCGGGTTCAATCCCCGGAAGCCACATATAATACTGGGTATGGAGACTCACGCCCAGTAGAACCAGTACCACATACCACAGTGCCGGGCGTGGTGGCTCATACCTGTAATCCCAGCACTCGGGAGGCAGAGGCAGGAGGATTGCTGTGATGTGAATTTGAGGCTGAGCTCAGGGCCAGCCTGAACTACAAAGTGAGACCCTGTCTCAAAAAAAAAAAAAAAGCCAAAAAAGTAAAAACAATACAAATCTCTGTCAGTAAATGAGTGAATAATGTGGCATATCTATACAATGAACTATTTGATCATAAAAAGAAAAAATAGTGATATATGCTGCTATAAGATGACATTGAAAACATATACTGATCACAAGAAGTCAAAAAGACAACAGGGCCGGGGAGTTAGCT
>PVIR01002551.1:0-13099 GCA_004026965.1 Petromus typicus | reverse complement strand
GTAGACTAAGTGTCACTGAATTATGCAGTTTAAAATGCTAAAATTTATTACATATATTTTACCCCAAAAAGCTCAAAATCAACATACTGTCTCATGTGTATTACTCTGAAACTTTTAATGATAGTAAAAAACCTTCAGACAATTCTATGCAAATGTCAGCAGGCGTAGTGATAAGATATTATTCTCAGATGGTTTCCATTTGATCCTGGAGTCAGCATTCTCAGTTCACGTTCAACCTCAGCCTCTCTCTGGAGACATCGGCCACAAGGAAGTGATGTATTTATCATGGTACTTTTTCTCCCTGTGTACACCAAAGCACCACTTTTCCCAGACTTCCTTCTGTTTAGGTTGGGACCACGTGACAAAGTTTTGACCAATGAGAATGTAAACAAATGTCTGGTGAGAAGGAGCCATGTTCTTTCTCCACACTCTAGTGAACATTGTTGGACATAAGAACTTGAAAGGACAGAGTGACCAGGCACACCACCATCCTGAAGTTGCCCATCAATACAGCCATCAGTGAGCGCCATCTAAGCCAGAGCAGAGGGCGACATGTATGAGGGAGGAGCTGTCACCTCCTTAAATCACTGAGATTTGGGGTTTTGTGAGCACAGAGGAAGTTATTCTATTCCGATGAAATACACCGACTATGGAAATTTGAGGAAATTCTTTCACCTTTCAGCAAGTTTCATCAGCTTCATTCCCCACTGAGCACCTATCTCATAGAGTTATTAAGATTAAATAAGACTATCCCTGCAAAATGCTGCATGTGACACAAGGCATATGCTAACTATTCAATTAAGTAGAGCAGTGTTTTTGCTTCTATAAATAAACAAACTTGCCATGGCCCCACTGTCATAGCATAGCTGCCCTTAATGGTTAGTCGTCAGTACTTTTCATAATTTCTAAGGCATATTTTTACATGAACATAAAAAATTATATTCCTTCCCTGGTATTTGATTGTAAACATGTTCTAATGTTACTGCTTCGCCCTCTTGATCACTATTGTTTATGGCAAACATTCAGTGGGGAAAAACTGAGTATTCCATGCTTCCCTTTATTCCCAGAAACCCTTTCTTAGTCTATTGATTTATTTGTTAATAGTCCTCATGCTCTTCCTGCAAAGTAAGACATTGGGGCCTTTCTAAAATTTACCAGGTATGCTCTGGCAGTAAGAAAAACAGGCACCATTTACTCTTAATCTAAAGCCAGGTTTCTCCTCAGCCATAAATGCTTCTCTAAGAAATCAGCTGCCCTTCTAGAAGCTTCTGTGACACATTTCCAGAAAGTGAGTTTCTTTGCTTGCAGTAGCACTTGGGCTCTTTCTCATTCCAGCTATTCCTCCATATTAAACACCACATCAGGGAGGGTTCTATCTATGTGCACAGGCTTCCTGCTATCTGTGAGGGGTTAATTCCAGAAACCTTATCCCCTAGATATAAAAACCTACAGATAGATGCGCAAGTCCTCCATAGCAAATGGCATAGTATTGGTATGTAACCTGTGTACATCCTCCTATATACTTTAAATCATGTCTAGATAACATAACTAGTTCTGCAAACATTCTGATCAGAAAATTGTCTCATCCCTCTGGAGAAACAAAATCAATAGTGCACACATTGAGGCACACTATACTCCCACAGACACAGACAGACACACACACAGAGAGAAGGAGAGAGAGAGAGGATGAAAGAATTTACTGTAGAATATTAGTTCACATGATTATGGAGGCTAAGAAGTCCTCCAGGCTAGAAGTCAGAAAGTCAGTGGTGTAATTCAAAGGCCTAAGAAATGGGAAACCATTGCTATATATGCCAATCTGGGTCTGAAGGCGTAAGGACCAATAGTGTGAGGTCAGAGGTGGATGTCCCAGACCACACAGTCAGGCCAGCAAAGGGTGAATCCAACTTTGTTTACCTTTGGGCTGAATGAAGCCTGCTTCACTGATAAGGGCTATAAGCTTTCCCCAGTCCAATAATTCCACAGTTAATCTCTTCTGAATACAACCTTCACAAATATCCCAATAGATGTTTAATCAAACTTCTGGGCATCCTGTGACCCAATAAAGTTGACACGTAAAATGAATCATTACAGTCATTAAGGTTGATTTCACATGAGCTGATATTGTTTTCCCCTATGAAGTTCTTGGATAACAACAAATTACATTAAAAACCCCAGAATTACAGATGACCTTAGGGGTAGCTGCTCTATCTCCCCCTTCTGCTTTGCACTTTGCTCTCTATGCATATTGGATGACTGTAGCTTTACCTTCTTCTGGCTCGCATTTGGTCCCTATGTTGTTTGCATGGTCGTAGCTGGTACCTCTATTGGAGTTCTTTCCCAGAGCCTTTCAAAGGGTAGCAAGATAGGAAAATCCTTCAGTATTCTGTTCTCACAGGCAACAGGTCTTCTGGTGTGACAAAAGTCAAGTCCAAAAGTCCTAGAAAAAGGTATTGTTCATTTGAGACACAAGCTGCATAACTCAGTGTCTCCTTATGGATACAGGGTAAAGAAGAAACATCACTCTGTTTAAAATCACCTGATTTCTCTAGGCACAAATTCTGTTATATCAAGATACCCTTCAGTATGTTCCAGGGCCTGAACTAGTAGAGGATTCACCTCAAGTAGAAAATTTAAAAGAGTACCAAAAAAAGAAAGAAAAATCTCAGAAACCAAAAAAAAAAAAATTTAATGGAATAGTTTTTAATCAGAATTAATATTAAATTATCAAAATGTACCTAACGACATAAATAATGGACTAAGTTAGTCTCAGATCTGAGTTCTGTGTGGAATGACTCAACATAATTGTCCAGAGTAATAGAGCAGGAAGATTATGAATTTTAAGTGATTATAAAAGGATAGAGATAAATCAAAAATTCAAATACTAGCCATCAGGACAAGAGAAGCCTTGGAATGAGAGAGGGTAGAAAGCCAAGGTTTATATTACTGCAGCCACCAAAGAACTGTTTAAAAAAAGAGCATCATAAGACTGAAGAGCAATCATTTGTGTGATTCGCTGTGTATTCCTTGTATATTCCCTGATCCACAGGGATATCCAAACTAGTTTTTTTTAAATCTCTATTGTGCATTTACCTAGTGCAAAAGATTTGGGTGTTTTGGTAGTAGAGTAAGAGCTCCCCAAACATGTTCATATCCCTATCTTCAGAACTGTGACAATCTCAGGTTGGTGTCATTAAGATCTCAAATGACATTAAATCACTGATAAATTACATTTAGGGATATTATCTTGGATTATCTGAATGGATCCATTGTGATAATGTGATTGCTACATGGGGATGAGGAGCCAGAAGAATCACTACTAGGGATGCTGTCATAAGCAACACAGCTGACCATTCACTGCTGGGCTTGGAGAGGTAAAGAAGCTCTGAGTCAAAGAATTTCAGCAACCTAACTCCAGAAAGGATAAAAATAATTTAATTCTCCTCTTAAAGAACTGAAGTTTTTAGAAGGGACGTAGTCCTACCACCATCCTGATTTTAGCCCCTTTGACCCATTTCAGATTTCAGACTTCTAGATCCATGCGATAATCAATTTGTGTTGTTTAAGCAGCCAAGTGATCGATAAACACATTTGTGATAGTAGGAAGTGGAGATTAGTCTGAACTTCTGCATCTAGAAGCAGGGTATTTCTATAAGGACATAAATATGTAGGAGAATCTCTTGCAAGACAAAGTCACAGTATTTGAGCAGAAAAGAAAGGACAAACTTTAGCCTGAGAAACTTGAGTAGTCACAGTTAGTACTGGTTTGAAGTTACACTCTCCTCTGAAATTATCCAAGAAACCCCCTCTCCAGAACTGAGATCTTCAAAATGGCCACCACACTGAGGCAGTCAGGCCACATTTTGTGATTTCAGCGTCGGCTGCTTCTATACAAAGCAAGACAATCCCAACTGTTTGTCCCACTCTTCACACTCCAGAGGCATCGTGTAGCCTGCCGCAGGAACAATAAGCCAAGGGTTAACCTCCTTCCTCACTAATTCAAGTGTCCTCCCTTCCCTCTATGAGGCAGAAATCAATGAAGGCTGTTTTCATCCAAGTAAAAATAAATCTTAATCGCCTTTGTAAAGAAGGAACAGAGAAGCAAGTAGCATTCTAAAAATGGACTCCTCTACTTAACAACTCTTAAGTGCTATTTCTTGAATGATACCAAGGATGACATCACACTCAGGTTATAAGGTAGGCATCATCAGCTGCTGATGAGGGAGCAATTGAAAGGGGGAAGAAAAGTAAATGAAGAAGTTTAAATAGATCCAATTTTTTTTGTTGGGAGAGCTCTCTAAATGTGTAAGGCAAAAATAGTGAGTAAGCAAGTGAAACATTTCTAACATGAGGGCATCAGAGAGGACTCTCAGGTATCCCCAGACTCCTCCATCATCACATCCTGGTCTGGATATACTCTGTTCCTGACCCGTGAAGCCACATGAAGCCATTAAAGTGCCCAGACCATAGGCTTTCTGCTCTCTTCTTCTTTCACACCTCCTACACTATACTACAACTTTCAACCTCTTCCCCCTTTGTGATCAAAAATTCCTATCTGAGGGCCCACAGTGACTTCATTCCCTATAGTAGGTTGTATCATCATTGGGATGTTGCTTGCAAAGGACAATATTCCCACTTTATTGACTCTGGGATTGGCCTGCTCTAGTCAGTTTGCTCATCACTAAGCTACAATATCCAACATATGCAACTTAAAGGACAGGTTTATTTTGGCTCATGTTATGGTTTATATTTAAATGTCCCCCCAAAGCCTCATGCAGTCATAGGTGGCTTTTTCAGAGGTAGCTGAATCTAGAGTGTGTGATGCTGAACATGTGATTACTAAGCCAATAATGACTGGCTTGACCATCCTAATCCCAGTAGTCTAGATAAATAAAAAGGACAGAAAGAGGCTGTTGAGTTTCCCCTGTTGCTTTGCTACGTTCAGTCTGCCATGAACTGTTGCCCCTCCACAATGTGTCACTCTGCCTTGGAGCCAGCCAAGTATGAACTCAAACCTCTACAAACTGTGAGCTAATTAAACCTTTCCTTTTACCATTAGATGTCAGGTATTTTGTCTCAGTAAAGAAAGAAAACTAACTAACATAGAATTTGGTAACAGAGCAATGGGGTCAGTGCAGAGACATTACCAAGCCATGTAGCCTTTGGAACTGGCTTACTGGAAGGAGAAGAGTTTAGAAAGATTTGGAGAGCTGGCTGGCTAAAAAAGTAGAGCTGGGACACCATAGGCATGACAGATTCTGGTCAGAGCTCTAAAGGTCCATAGAAATCCTGCTGGTAAAAAGCTGGCTCAGGAGATTTATGCCGAGGGCTATATTGGCTGCTAGACTCCAGATGATGTGTGTTATGCATTGGCAGAAAGTTTGTCTGCATTTTGCTTGTGTCCAAAGACTGAAACTAAGATTAAAGGCAGTGGACTAATTAATCTGGGGAGGAAATTTCAAAGCAGTTTAATATTGAGGTGGTGGAAGAATACTGTTGAGGCTTTTTAGCCAGATTTATGTTGAGAGTCAAGAGCAGAAGTCCAGCAGAATGACATAAAGTGTTCTTAGTTTTGCCAGGAAGGAAGCCTCAATAAAGTTACAGCTCGCAAGAGAGGATAAATTGGCCACTGAAAAGACTAGTAAGAACACTGAAGTATTCCGGGACAGGACAATAGAAAAGATGGCCTGAGGACATCACAAGAACCCACAAGACTCCAGCCTTTGCATCTTTAGAGTTGCAAAGGTGAAATAATTTGCTTCAAGAAGAGTTTTCTAGAGCACCCTGTTCCAGAATGGCAATGGACTAGACTATTCCTTGGAACTGGATTCAGAGTGCTCAAGGATCCAGACCCTTGGCCCTTCCATCCAAGAGAAAAGGAAGCCTGGCTACTGCTGAGCTGGTGTCAGACCTTGGCATCATCCATATGACCATGGCAAAATGCACCAGTGGAACAGAGCAGTGGACCAACTGGACTGCAGCACCTGGTGACTTACCCAGGTCAAGATCTCACCCGGAAGAGGGTGATTGGCTGGTAACCATCTTGGAGAGGAGCACCTGGGCTGGGAACTCAGAACAACTGTGGACAGACTCCATCTATCTACTGGCTCCCAATACCATGGTATCAAGGAGCAGAGGTCAAGTAGACTATTGTAGGCACAAAGAATGCAGCTCCAGTCTCATAGTCAGAAACCAGCGAGCACTTCAGAGGAACTAACAGGGAAAACTGGCTGGGTTTATTCACTGCCCCACCATGAAGTTTCAGCTGTCTTTCTGGTATTAATCAATTTGGCTCTAGACTCTGCTTACAGTGCCTAACAGTGGCAACAGAGACACATCTTGAATTGTATGTTTTGGGTTTTTGTCTCTTTTTCTGCTCTTTCTTGTTTCCTCCTTTCCATCTCTTGTTTTGTTTTGTTTAGTCTTTTCTTGATTGTTTGTTTTTAGGGGTTTTTGTTGTTGTTGTTCTGTTCTTTTTTTAAATTTACTTTTCTCTTTCTTTTTCTCTCTTTTGTCTTTCTTCACTAGTTCCCTAAAATTTTTTCTCCAGCCTTGCTTCTGATTGCTTACTTTTCTTCTATTTCTATTTTTTAACCCTCTAACCCCTTCTAAATCTTCTCTTCTCAGGGTAAAAATTCATATTAAGGGCGACAATTTGCCATTTTCTAGGCTGCATTTGATGCTAGTGTTACTGTTGATTGTGGCACTTTAGCCCAGGTACCATAATGATGCTAATCAGTTGTTCCTCCTGGTATGCCAAAACTGAGACTGCCTAAGGGTCTTTAAAAAAAACCCTACAGGCCAGTGCCAAAGAACTGGGAGCTGGGCCAAGTGGGCAGAAACTCCTCATCCACAACAAACTGAAGAGGCAGGCTACTGCAACAGACTCAAAACCCAAAAGTTAACAACACCTAGAAGATACTTCTAAAAAGTAGGCATTTCCAAAGGGTTCTGAATATTGGCAATAAAGCTACTTGCCATAAGCAATTTACAAGCAACAATTCAGGAATCAAACTTCTAAAAAAATAAAAAATGAGAATAAACTTAAATAAGGTGCAAGCCCACAGACTTTCTGTTCACCAAACCTGAGAGCAAACCCTGAGAGCAACAGAGTGGAACAACCCAAAAGCCACCACCTGGACTCTCTAGAGTGCTAACAGAAGTAGTAACAAAGCAGATGAATGACGCTCTAGAAAAAATCAAAGCAGAAATAATTTCCCAGATAATTACAGAGATGGTGACCAGAATGAAAGATACAGATGAAAAAATAGAGAAGATCAGGAAGATGATGGACACCAGCCTAGGAAAGATATGGAATACATGAAACATTCAGACAGATATCCAGGAGATTAAGAACTCCATTGACCATATAACACAGTAGAATGAGTCAGTGTGAAGACTGAATATCAGATATATAGAACACAGGATTGTGGTTAGCAATCAGGAAAAGAGAAATTTCTTAAAAACAGCAAGTGACCATGAGAAATCAATCCAGCAGCTTCTAGGTGATACAAAAAATAACATAAGATGGACTGGAGCTGATGAAAAAGCAGGACATAGTGTAAATGACAGAAAAAGACTGTCCACAGAAGTAATAGTAGAAAACTTACCAAACAGGGGGAAAAGAATTTGACATATAATAGATAAGTGAGGCATATAGGATTCCAACTAGCCATGATCAAAAGAAATCTCCCCCAAGGCCTATAATAGACAAAATTCCAGAAATTCAATGCAAGGAAAAAATATTAAAAGCAGATAGACAAAATAAACACATCATCTGTAAAGGAAAGCCCATCAGAATCACAGCAGACTTCTCAACACAATCTCTCAAGTCAAGGAGAACCTGAAGTGAAGTTTGTCAGTCCCTAAAAGAAAACAACCTGCAACCAGATTGATATATCCTTCAAAATTGATGGAGAAATAAGATATTTCCATTAAAAGAACACCTGAAGAAATTAATGACCACCAAACCAGCACTCCAACGTGTTCAGAAAGGTATTCTACAAAGAGAAAACAAGCCCTGCAACTCCATGGACCACAACGGAATGAATCCACCAGAAAGGCAATAAATTAAAGGGAAAAGGAAAGAAGGAAGTCATCAGCAGGAAAAGAACATGACAAAGATAAGACAATACATATCATTTATAACCATCAATGTTAATGGTCTCAACTCAATCAAAAGAAATACACTGGCAGAATGGATAAAGAAGCAAGATCCAACAATATGCTGCACACAAGAAACATATTTAGGTCTAGAGACTTAGCTCAGGGGCATCACTGCTTGCCATTTTAATAAATGGTGCTGGAACAACTAGCTTTTTACATGTTGAAGATTGAAATTAGACCCCTATCTTTCACCACACATTAGCCTAAAATTGAAATAGATCAAAGATTTGAACATTAAAACAGAAACACTAAATCTGCTGGAAGAGAGAACAGGTAGAATGTTTGAAGATACATGTGTAGACAAAGACTTCATGAACAAAACCCAGACCTCATGGGAAATGCTACAAAGAACTAACAACTGAGACCTCATCTTTTTAAAAAGTTTTGCACACAAGAGAAACCAACAGTGAAGAAATCACCAACCAAGTGGGAAAAACTTTTATCAGCTATTTAGATAGAGGACTATTATGTAGAATATATAAAGAACTCAAAAAAATCAGACTGCCCCCCCCAAATTTAAGGACCCAATAAAAAAATAGGCATCTGAAATAAAAAGAAACTTCTCAGGTGAAGAATTAGAAATGGCAAATAAATATATGAAAAAATGTTCAACATCACTGGTTATTCATGGAATGCAAATTAAAACAATGCTAAGATTCCATCTCATTACAGAAAGAGTGGCTGTTTCAAGAAATAACAAATGCTGGTGGGGTTCTTGGGTAAAAGGAACTCTTCTCCACTGTCGGTAGGAGTGTAGACTGGTGCAACCACTGTGGAAATCAGTGGATTTCTCAAAAAACTAAAAGTAGAGTTTCCATTTGATCCAGCTATACCTCTTATTGGTATCTTCCCAAAAGAATTAAAAGCATCATAGCACAGTAATATATGAACACCCATGTTTATGGCAGCACATTTTACAATAGCTAAATCCTAGGAAGCAGCTCAAATGCCCACCAACTAACGAGTGAATAAAGAACATGTGATTTTTAGTATAATGACGTACTACTCTGCCATAAAGAAGGGTGAGCTTCAGACATTTATAGCTAAATGGATGGAGCTTGAGACCATACTCTTAAGTGAAATAAGTCAGACACACATGTTCAATTACTGAATTCTTGGTGTGAGAGGCTAAAAGTGGGAATAAGGACTGAAATGTATAATAGATGTTGGGAAATGAGAAGAAAATGATCAAATGGGAAGAACAGGAGGAAGGAAGGAAGGGACAAGAAGAAGTGAAAACAGAGTGGGAAATGTAAACAAAGCTTCTATACATAAGGAAGGGAGGGGACCTGAGGGTGGAATGGGATAAAATAAAATTTATTCTAAAAAAATAATTAGGGCTAAAGACTAAGATATCAGTTAACTGGTCTTAGACTGAAAACAAAAAAGCAAATTATAAATCTCTGGACAAAACAAACACAGATAATTTATGCAATTATTTTTAAAAAACTCATTTGGATTGTAAAAAACTTCAGTGAGGCCAAAATATACTCTCTTTCCTGTTCTAGACCACAGTTGCAAAAATTCTTATGAAACCATAAAGAAGTTTCCAATGTAAAGCATCTTTCATTACAGCAGATTAACATTTACCTTCTTGAGAAGCAATGTTTAGCCCACAGATTCACCATCTCTCCAGGGCCAGAGTGTTCTGCATCTGAAGCCAGTTTCTAAGATTCCATGAGCTCCTATCTTCTCTTCCAAGATTTTGAAAACTTTGCCTAGGTTTGCCACTTTCCCTCCTATATAAATTGTGTACCGCTAATCACAAATTGCCTTAAAACTTTTCAGACACTGGCCAAAGCCAAAGAGCATCCAATTGCAAAATAGCTCACTAATTTGACTACAAGGTCCCTGCTGGCTTTGCCTTTTCTAGGTCCTTGCCTCATGGACCTCTTAAGAATCCATCTGTGTGTCCTCATAATATGACAGGAGGCTTCCTACAAAGCAAACAATACAGAGGAGAAGATGGCACCTCTAATATCCTTTAGACCTTGCTTCAAAAGCCATAATCCACCATTTCTGAATTATGTTTCTTAATGAACAGAGTAATTTAGTTCAAAATAATATTACCCAACATATCTCCTGTCACAGGCAGATGACACAATGAATGCTACCAGGTAAAAATCATGAGGGATCATGGAAGGCTGGTTCCCACAGTCCACCCTCTGGTCCCCCACAATTCATATCCCTCCCACATGGGAAATACATTCTCCCCTTCCAACACTCCCTCAAGGGTTTTATCCCGCTACAGTATCCGATGAAAATCTAGGGCATCTTCCTAACTTCCAGGTGCAGATGTGGCTCTTCTGGCTTAATTACTCAATACAGTTCTCTGTGAAGATCTGTAAACTAAAGAGACAAAATTGAAGTTAATATGAGCTCCCAAATCCAGGGGGTATATGTTTCTAGTTCCTTAATTGGAATCAAGGCCTGGGAAAAATTCTCCCTGGCTCTCGAGCCTCTAAGTATTCTTCCTTTACACTAAGAAGACAGCCCGTATTTATGACTGCATAATTTTCTCCACCTTTGTAGAAGTTCAGAAGTCCAATGTCCTGTTTCCACTTTGCACTCTCTCTCTTCCTTTTGTTCCCAACTGGTAATGTTTCTGATGATACATTTCTCTTACAACCATGTGGTTCTCTTGTCAAACTAATTAGGGCTCACCCCATTAGACAAAAGTCATGTTTATGAATCTGCTCAAAATAAGCTCTTGTCCGTCTTGGGCTTCTGCTGAGGTTGCTAAGAGGTAACACCCTTAAGCTCCTTATCAGCACTTTTTATCAAATGAGTCCCTGAGGCAGCCTTTTAGATCTTCCTGAGGTTGTTACAAAGGCTTTGACAGATGAATCCTAAACTTCACCTTCGTAACATACTGTCCTGGAGGTGGCCCCACTGTTATCTTTACTTGGGATATGTTCTTTACCGTTAGAGCCATGTGTCATCATTGACCTAATCACCAAAGTCACATTCTGTCATCATCACAATACACCACTGATTCTACAGAGAAGCTCTCTTTTACATCCTCATCTTACATGACTATCAGAATGTGAATACTAAGGCACAATAATCATGAGGGGCCCTGTGGAGCCCAACTACTGTGTACAAGGATACCAAGACTTTAATGTCCTCGCTGTCTTGCTGGTGCCCAGCTTCCTGTCCTGTAAGAGTCCTTTTTGTCTCACACCTTGCCTGACTACTGGACAGGCAGTGAAACAATCAGTATCAATCATCTGAGTGAAGAAATGAATCTGTGTACCCTGAAGTACCAGTCACTATCATGAGCATGGAGTAACTTAATGGCTTTTCCATTACTTGTTTCCAACTTCCTTATAAGTTTACATTTACCAAGTAAATGCATCAGAGATTGCCCTAAACAACCCACTAGGTTTAGAGCTTCCTGAGCCATCTCTACTTGTGGTCATGTATCTCATGTGAGACCTGAAGGAAAGGTAAGAGATTTGCCTTCTAAGGTAGGTCAGCTACAACATAACAGTGGTTCTATTTCATTCTCTCATCCTAGATTCTCAAGAGACCTCAGGTTTGAGCCTGTCATGAGGAAGACAGAGGCCTATCATGGGAAAAGGAATAAAAAGAAAGAGAAGAATACAGTAGCTGTTGTAGTTGGAATATCTAGCAAGAAGCAAGTATTCTCTAGGAATTGGAGTCTGGTGCACCCTCCAGTGCTCAGAGAATGAGAATGAGAATGAGGCATGGGGCCTGGGATTTAGCTCAGTGGTTCTGGCATCTGCCTGGTAAGTGTAAGGTCCTGAGTTCAAGGTAAGGTCCTGGTACCTGGACCTGTAAGGTCCTGGTACCACATACCACAATGCTGGGCATAATGGTTCACATCTATAATCCTAGCACTTTGGAGGCAGAGGCAGAAGGATTGCTCTGGCAATCAAGGCTTTCCTGGGGTAGATAGTGAGTTCAGGGCCTGAACTACAGAGTGAGACTCTGTCTCAAAAAAAAAAAAAAGAAATGAGAAAGAGGCAGAACCTTTTGATGTTGTGAGGCTCATGGAAATTGAAAGTGCTCAGCAGAATCCAAAGGAGGCAACAGCAACTAACACAGCTTGTCTGTGAGCACACATATGACCCCTCAAGGGGCTGCCCAGAAATGTCAGAGGGAGGGAGCACAGGTTTACAGGGTCATTGACATGTAGGACCAATGTAGCAGGTGCTGTTCATGTCTTGTTGTACCACTTTGGTACCACAAAGGTCAACTGTGACATCCCTAGATAGATTTTATACTTGTCAATAGATTACTGCTTCCATCACCTCCCTCTCTTGACACAGGAGCTGTCTTGGTTTGCATCAAATATTGAGGATCAAACTAGAAAAGCCAGGGAAATTACATCCCCAGAAATTACCTTCACTCAGTGAGATACAGGAACTGGAGGATAGATACTGCTTCTTTCCTGACTGTGGGACAATTATAAGATGTGCTTTGCTAGTTGCCCAGAGAATCAGAGCCTGCTTGTTCCACCAAGCTCACTAACATATTCTTCCCCCTCTTTCTAGTCTTACATTTCTATGCCCTCACTGTGCCCTGGAGTTATCTCCAAAAGAAAAAGAAAAAAACTGCACCAAATCCTTGACTCAAGCCTGCAAAGTTAAATCTATCCAAGTCACTCACCCAGAAACACAAAGCCCCTAAGTTTTAGGCAGTGCTTTCCCCGCAGCTGTGTCTGGAGTAGTCACAGCCCCCAACCCTCAAGAGGAGCCAGAGCCCTTCTAATCAGCTACCCTCAGCAGAGGTGAGCCAGTAGAGTCAGACACATGTGTTCAAGTCCAAACTCTACTCTCTATGAGCTGTCAGTCTTTGAACAAGTTATCCTAGCTCTCTGAGCCTTGATCTCTTCTACAAAATAAAAATAACAAGAGTTTCTGCTTCATGGAGTTAAAGGCTATTTACACACAAACATATAGCCAAG
>PVIR01002550.1:0-101036 GCA_004026965.1 Petromus typicus | reverse complement strand
CAAATGCTCAAATCAGAAAGAATTAGATTCAAAGACAACACTCTTGGATGTTGACTTCAGCATATACAGAACAATCTGGAGCTATACTGATTTCATTTATAAAATGGAGAGATAACATGAGTGCACATTTAAAGAATATTGTGAACATTAAAAGTAATAATACATCTCATCTCCTTTGCATACTCCTATCATAGAGCAGGTACTAGAAATGTTTGCTATCATTGTTGGTATTGTCACTGCTATCCTTGGCAAAATTGTAATCAAAACATAACATTTCATTAAAGATGACTTTTGCTGGGAGTATAAATTGCTTTTTTTAAATTGATTTTTTGTACATTTTATATATACATCATGGTCACAATCAACATTAAGAATTTGTACCAGGGGCCAGGGATTTGGCTCAGTGGTTCCGGCGTCTGTCTTGCAAGCGCAAGGACCTGGGTTCGATCCCCGGTAACCACATACCACACTGGGTGTGGAGACTCACGCCCAACAGCAAGCAGTACCACATACCACAGTGCTGGGCATGGTGTCTCACGCCTGTAATCCCAGCACTCAGGAGGCAGAGGCAGGAGGATTGCTGTGATGTGAGTTGGAGGCTGAGCTCAGGGCCAGCCTGAACTACCAAGCAAGACCTTGTCTCAAAAAAAAAAAAAAGAAGAAGAATTTGTACCAATACATGACATGCCTTAATTCTCATTTTTCCCATTCCCCTGCCCACCTTACAACCTCCATCCCATACACACATAAGCTTTGTTTTATTCTTTTTACCATCAAATGTATTCTTTCTCTTCATTACCCCTACCATCTTTTTCCCTTTGAATATTTTCTATTTCACAATTTCTATCCAACATTTTAGAACTCATTTATATTTTCAATTTCTTATACCAGAGAAAAGATATGGTATTTACATATCTGTGACCTATTTATTTCACTTACAAGTATATCCTCAAGGTTTACCCATTTGAGTATAAATGACTCCAATTTATAATCAAAATGGCTATAGTCCTACAACTATAGGTTTGATGCAATCCAGATTGAAATCTCAACAGCACATTTCATAGAGCTTGAGAAAATAAGCCAAAAAGTCACCTACAGCCACAAAAGACCTAAAATAGCAAAAACAATTCTAAGCAACAAGGACATGGCACAGGGTATCACAATCCCCACTTGAAACTGTTCTACAAAGCCACTGTGATAAAAATGGCATGGTATTGGCAAAGACCTGAGGATCAGTGGAACAAATTAGAAAATCCAGAAACAACTCCAGGTACACTGAATCAACTCATTTTCAACAAAGGAGCCAAATATCCTTAATAGAGGAACACAGCCTCTTTAACAAATGGTGCTAGTAAAATTGGGTTTCAATCTGTGAAAGACTAAGGCTAGATCTATTTCTTTCACCGTGCACTAAACTAAAATCATAGTGGATTAGAGACCTAAATATTAAAAGAGAAACACTAAACCTGCTGCCAAACAGGGTAGATAGAACTCTCGGAGAGATTGGAATGGAGAAAGACTTTATGAACAAAAGTTCTACAGCACAATAACTAGCAGAAGGAATCAACAGCAGGGATCTCATCTCATTGAAAACCTTCTGCACAGCAAGAGAAACCACTAACAGAACAAAAAACCCCAACTGACACTATGGGAAAAAAATCCTTACCAGCTATTTCTCAGACAAAGGGCTACTATCTAGAGTATATAAAGAGCTTTAAAAAAATCAGCCCCCTAGGACTGGGGATTTAGCTCAATGGTTCCGGCGCCTGTCTTGCAAGCGTAAGGATTCTGGTTCGATTCGCTGGTAACCACATACAGTACTCGGTGTGGAGACTCACCCTGGCAGCAATCAGTACCACATACCACAGTGCCAGGCATGGTGGCTCACGCCTGTAATCCCAGCACTCAGGAGGCAGAGGCAGGAGGATTGCTGTCACGTGAGTTTGAGGCTGAGCTCAGGGCCAGCCTGAACTACAAAGCGAGACCCTGTCTCAAAAAACAAACAAACAAAAAATCAGCCCCCTAAAATATAAACTACATTTTATTATAATATATTTGACCATTAATAATGGTATGTCCACTTGATTGCTCTAGGATCCACACAGAGATAAGCAAATTCCCCTTCTGGGTGTGTCTGGGTGGGTCACAGATGGAGGACTTTATGGCCATATCTGCTGTCCTACCCCTTCTTTGCTCTGCTCCCAGTTGCCATGAAGCAAGCAGCTTTGTTCTGAACTGTCCCTCTACCGTGATGCTTCTCCCAAAGAATCAGTCCATCATGGATAGAATCACCTGAAAGTATGAGCCAAATGGATAAACCATGGATGTCAAATATTACAAGCCAGAGCAGAAAAGCTGACTAATCCACACTACATAGAATTTATTTCCATTTAATTTTCAACTTTAGAAAATACTGTCTTGTTAATTATGATATGCTATGGTTTGTCTTTTTAAAAGCTATTCTATTTCACTTTCTGATAAATGATAAACTCATTAAGCCTTGAAACTCTTTTATTTGATAGAACAAATCTCTAGACCTTACCTACCAGGTGCCAACCACTATTGCAAGGTGATAGGGATGAAGAATTCACCACAAGCAAACAAAATAAGTCTTTACCATTATGGGTCTATCACTCTTGAGTATTAAAAATTGACAGTAAACAAGTGAATAAATAACCTGTAAAAATATAGTTGGAGGGACTTCCTAGTAACTTGAATGTAAAGTGTTTCATAATAGGCCCCTTAATTCATAAGAAGTAAGCTTAATTTAATCATTTTAAACTATGTCACTGTAACATGAAAAACATGCAGAAATGAGCTGGAAAGAGTTCTTCCCAGCTCAAGAGAACAAAATGTGTGAATTTCTTCCTAATTTTGAAGATGGCGATTTCATTTTAATAACTAGTTTAGCCTCACTGGGAGTTATTACACTATAGAAATCATCAACTCTGCAAACAGGGCAGTTTATCCTGTAAACCAGTTGTGTAGCATTTGCCAGCCTTCCAGCGGATACACTCAAACAGGAAGTGAGATCTGAATGCTTATGGGCCTCTGAAGAGAAATAATCTCATATATCATGCTATTATATGCATGTATCCTGATGTCCTAATACAATACTTCACTAATATATAACATTAATAATCATTAAACACTACAACTTATATAGTACAGTGTTCATCTAAAAGTGATTCAAAATACATATTAAATGGAACTGTTTTCCTACTGTAGCAAAAAACATAATACAATAAATTAATAAATATTTCTCCTTTAATTTAAAATATTTTTGATACAATAATATTTATTTCTACTACAATTTACTCAGTATGATATCCAGAAATTTATATCCTAATAACTCGCTAGCGATGAAGGGAAAAGATAAGCTTCTGTGTGTCGGGAGGAAGCAAATTAGAAATTATTTACCCGTGGAAAAATCACAGGAAAACCATTTAATTGATTATATGCAGAGTACAATACCTTGGGCTAGTAATTCTTCAGGGCTTCTGGCCTGGGGAATATAAATTACTAAATCTGAATTTTAATAAGCAACAAGAAAATGCAGTTGAAATTCTGCTAGAATGTGTCTTATTGTTTAACTTTTAGTGGGATAATATATCAAATTTATATTGCCTAGTGTATTTTAGAGGTACTTTCCTATAAATATATTAGATATAGATTTGTTTCCAAGGGAAAAACGTGAAATAAAAAGGGAAATAGTCACGCCACTGTAATCAGCAGGAGATCTCATAGGCAAAGAGCAAGTGAGTCTTGAGAAATAACCAGCCCATTCTCAAAACCGTCTGCCATCTGTATTTCTCACTCCATCCTCAGCTCAGAAATCCAGCTCCTGTGTCTTAGTTACCATTTAATATCATGGAAATTAGATCTCAGATTGAGTCCAAAGTGTGTGTTTGCATTATATTTACTGCACTGATGAGTGAGTGGTGATAACATGTCAGATATTATTCAATAAATAGTAAACACTTACCAAAAACCTGTCCCTGTTCTGGACACAACATTTGGCACCTCAAATATCACTAGTGCCATAGCAACCCTCTCAAGAAATTATTATTACATATGAGACAATTGATTTTCAAAAATGTAAAATATTTTGATCCAATGTTAAGCAGCTAGGAAATGAACAAAACAGAAACCTAAATAAGACCCTCTGGCTCCAAGGACCACGTGAGTTTACTCAATTGATTAGCAACTACCCACAGTTCCTACTAATTGTCTTTAATTTGTTCTATGGCAGTCTTCTCTGGGGAGGAGCCACATAAAAACCGTCCCTGCAAACAGGGCAGTTATCTCCACAAACTCTACCAAGTGAAGCCAGATCAAAGCAGATTGGATTGGAACCCGAAGCTCTTCCTGCCTTCCCGTGAATCGTCTGTGTTGATTAGGTTGCTAATGGTACAAATTGTCCTCTTGTATTGATGCCAAAAGAAAAACAGAAGTTTGGGCTCTTATCTTTGCCAGGCAACACAGAGTCCAATTTGTGAAAAAAAAAAAAATTGTGATTAAAAGAAAGTGTTGGGCGAGGTGTTTTCATTTCCACATCAAATGGCAGCCTCCAGTGAGAAGAAGCAAGAAGTTATTTGCAGCGAAAAAGTTGTTGTATAAATAAACTCTTTTGAAAAATAAAGTAGATATATCCTAAGCCTAGAGTTGAAAAAAGCTAGTGGACTCTCACCAGTAAATAAAAAAAAGGAGAATGTAGGTAAATGTATAATAGTTTTAATGTGAGATGTTAGAATACATTTTGGAGTAATGCCTTAACAAGGGAAAGCTTTATGGGAAATCAATGGCAGAGAACTAGGACAAGTGCCTAATATGCTGTCCATCTGTCTTTGTCTCTTTGAGAGGGTTACATAGGGGATTCTATATGACTCTGGGAGTGGAACATCTATGCTGGTTCTCTCCCTGTTTTGTTCCTTTTTTTTTTTTTTTCTTTTTTTCCAGTACCGGGGATTGAACTCTGGTCCTTGTGCTTCCAAGGTAGACATGGTACCATTCGAGATAAATCCCCAGCCCCCAGTTATGTTTTATTACCCAACTGTTGGCAAGCATGACAATAAATGGAAGCTTATCATGTGGGGATAGTATTTCTAAATTTGCTCTGATGCAAGTGTACATTCAAAAGTAATTATTGCAAATTCTGTAATGTTTTTTGTGAAATGTAGGTATTTGATTCACTTGATACTTACATCTTATATAAGACTGGGGACACATAGCTCCCTCACAAATGGATACAAAACAACATAATAATGTTAATGCATGCTGTAATCAATCTCAAATACAGCTTTATATGAGAAGGCCTGAAGCTAAATCTTGCTACCTTCCAAGGTAATCCTACATTTTACTCTTCTTCCTGAGTAGTAATTTTAGCTATTCTTGAAACTTTGGAGTTTTGTGCTAATTTAAGATAAACTAGTTACATCTAATGAAAACTCCTATTTTACGATGGTGATGGACATTTAATATTTCAGTTCACACATAATCAATATATTTTTGATGATAATAAAGTAAAAATTGTACATATTACTGGGATATGATACCATATTGCACCATGTGCATAAAGTATGCTGAATAAGCCAAGGTAGTTCATATCTCTCTGTGTTTGTTACTTCTTCACATTTGAGACCTTTGACCTCTTTTTTCATAAATCTTCATAGTTACTCTAACTATAGTCATTGCTCTGTGCTTGGGGATGTCAGAATTTCCTCCTTTTCTCTGTGTTTTTGTTATCCAGCCTCCCTTCTCTACCTGACCCCTCTTCCCCTCATTCTAGTAATCATCCTCTTGGCTCACCATGTTTCAGAGAGAACATTTCCTATTTATCTTTTTGTTCCTGGTCTATTTCATTGTATGTGATGTTACAGTTCTTCTATTTTGTCATAATTGATAGGAGCTTCTTTTCTGTGGTTGAATGATAGTCACACATTCATATAGATATAGGACAGACATGACATTCTATTTACTACGTCATCAACAGAGAATCCCCCTTCTGTTATTTCCCTTTTGTGATACTAGTTCCATTCTCCTAATATCTCCTAAAGGCTTGATTCGATCAATGGATAATCTCCATTTCTAAAAGTCCACTCTGCCATATATCAGAATCAACTCACAAGAGAGGTGCCTCATCATATGCATCATATGCATATCCGTGGGACATGCACACCAGGAATAGGGGAGGAGCCTTAGAGAGCATCGTAGAATTCTGGCTACAACAGGGGTCCATGTGTCATTAGGTTAAGCTTGCTGATTGGTTAATATCTTATACATCTTTATGTTTTATGTTTACAGAAAGTACTAGTGCAAACAAACAACACTGTCTGTACTTGATAAACAAAAGCATATCCATATGTCATATCTTATTTCTGTTCACATTTCTTTTTGTCATAATGGTCTTTTACATAGCATAAATACACCAAAATTAATTTTCTTTTGATTAGCATCACCAGCATCCATCCATTTTTCTGTCATTTTACCACCAAACATTCTGTGTTCTAAAGTTTGACACAAGTTCCTTTCAAACAAAATATAGCTGAGTATTTTTATCAGTTAAAATTTATTCCACTGACATTGTGATTGAGGGGGAATGTGCTTTATTTTTGCTATTTTACTTTATGCTTTTTGGACTTTGGTTTTTTTTCTCTCCATTTTGTTCCTTCTACCAGTTTGGCAAAATTTTACTTTTTTCTTTTCTTGAAGTTATCTTAGAAATCTTTTTTTTTTAATTGAAATCTTTATTGGTACATTACATGTACACATCATGATTGCACCCCACAATGAGAATTTGTACCAGTATATGACACAACTTAATTCTCATTTTTTCCCATAGCCCTACCCACCCTACCACCCCCACCCCCTATATGCATAATTAATCTTATAACATCTCAGGCTACATCCTATGTTGACCCTTCTTGCTCATTGTGTGAAGCTGCACAGGTATGTGCTTAGATTGTCTCTGTTTATTTCTGAAATATACTTTCCTTTTCCCTGAAGAATGTCCTTTGGAAGTCATTTTAGTGATCATGACAAAATATTAGTTTTGATTTTTCCAGAACTTTCCATCCCTTGCAAATTTTCAAAAACAACTAGACTTTTAGAAATCAGTATCTTCAGTGCACTGATTATCCCATTGTCTTCTGCTTCTGTTTCTCTTAGTTTAAGTATCAACTATTTCCTCCTCCTGAGGTCAACTTTCTTTCCTCTCTGACAGATTCCTAATGACATTTGTATACACCACAATTTAGAGATGAAAGGTAGAGGCATGGGTTTCTTTTATCTTTTTCTTGTTGTTTATTCAATGGGTTATTGATTCTGAGTGGGACTGTTTAAAAACTGGAAATTTTCTAACAATTCTCTTTATAATCTATCTCTTATTTGCTCTATTAATTTCTTCTGCGACATGCAAGATAGCACACTCTTACTCTGTCTTCACTAGCTTTCATACTGTTTTGTTATTTAGTCTCTCTGTACCTTACCATAGATGACATTCAAATACATTCTTAAAGATACTCTTTAAAAGCTTCCAATATTTATTTATTCAGTCCATTATTATTCCATCTGAATTTTTTTTTTTTTTTTTTTTTTTTAGGTTTTTGGAGACAAGGTCTCACTTTGTGGTTCAGGCTGGCCCTGAGCTCAGCCTCCAACTCACATCACAACAATCCTCCTGCCTCTGCCTCCCAAGTGCTGGGATTACAGGCGTCAGCCACCACGTCCGGCACTGTGGTGTGTGGTACTGGTTGCTGCTGGGCGTGAGTCTCCATGCCCAGTATGGTATGTGGTTACCAGGGATTGAACCTGGGTCCTTGCGCTTGCAAAACAGGCGCCAGAACCACTGAGCTAACTCCCTGGCCCTGAAATTATGTTATTTTCAATTCTGATATTCTATACAGTTCACATTAAACTATTTCTGGCCAACATTGATGTGTTCTTATCAATTCTTCACATTTTTAAAGCATTACTAACAATTTTTCATGTCTAACTTCTGTCTTTTGTTACTCCTTGGCTGATTTTTGCTTTGTTTCACTGCTGTTTGTTTTAGTTTTTGGTTATAAATCTGGGTTGCTTGGAATGTAACATTGGTGATTCCTTGAGGTCTGAATCTAGAGACCAGAGTCCTTTGCTTTATTTAAATAACAATTTTAGAATAATTTATGCTAAATTTTTGACTTGAAGTTTGTTGGGACATCCTGATAATAAGGATACAAGTTTAAAATTCAACTGAGAACAAGTTAAATGTCAGAAATATTAAGAGACGAAAATATGCCTTAATACTACATCTGTCTACAAAGAAAGGACTCTTTTTTTTTTTTTAACTTTACTTCCTGACTTACCTTCCAGGGTCCTGGACTTGTGGCACTTTCCACGCTGATCTCCCTTTCTCATGTCCTAATCTTGTCTTACATTCCCCATCTGTGAACCAATAAAGCTCAAACTTTATGCCAGGACTTTACAGCTACCTTGGGGAAAATGGCATTTCTAATGCTTCCTTTCCTTCTGGACTCTGTTTGTCATCCTGACCTCTGAGAAAATCCCTTGCTTTCACATCTCTGTGTATGAATTGAAAAAGATATTTTGTTTTGTGTTTTTGCTTCTAAATGTGGTGCATTTATACCAAAAAGCATTTTCCTCACTATATAGTTGATTCATCAGATTTTTGTCATTAAGACAAAAACCCTAATGATCACAATGTAAAGGAGAAGTATATTTTAGTTCATAGTTAGAGAAGTTTGAGCCAGTTGTTGGCTGGCTCCAAGGCAGAAATGTGGCAGGAGAAAGGTACTCAACCCATGTCAGCCAGGAAGCAGAGAGAACAGAGACAGAGCATGAGAGAAGAAAGACATGAGGACAGGAATGTACTCGTCATAGACAGGGTCTGCAAGGAGAGAGATCTAATACCCAAATGTCAAATGCAGAAAAGTACAGAAGACCTAGCCACACTGTAGAGACCTGAAGAATCCAGCGAATCCTTAGATCCCACAGCAGTGTCCCTATGAGTCTAGCCAAAGACCTAAAGTCCATGATAATGTCTCCTACAAGTCCAGCCAGACATCTCGAGCCCACAGCAATGTTTCATGTAAATTCTATCAAGGATCCATGCTGGGAAGGCCCAAGAGCTAGTGGTAGGAGCTAGAAAGTCTTCGCCAGCCTGTTGCAAGATTCATGCCACCAGGCTGAGGGATCTTCATTGGAGCCATGAAATGAGGCTCGAGGCAAAGACCGGAGCTCTAAATAATAAAGAAAAAAAAATAAGACAAAGATTGTGTATATAGGGGGTGGGAGGATGCAGAGGGGTGGAGGGAAAAAATGAGAATCAATTCATGTCATGTTCTGGTACAAACTCAATGTTGAATGTGATTATGATGTGTATTCATAATGTACCAATAAAGATAATTTTGGAAAAAAAAAAAAGACGAGAGCTCTAATAAAAAGAACAGCAGCCATCCCACAACAATGAGGAACAGAGCTCCTCCGACTGTGAGAACAGCCATGCTTATATAAAGAACTCCAGCTGCAGCACACTTCTCCAGGAAAATCAGCGGCATACAACCTTCCCCTCCAGTTCTCTTTTGTGCCATTGGTAATAATCCTCAGGTGGGACTTTCATATCTGGAACTATACTGATTCCATTCAGCTTGGAGTCCCAAGCTGCCCACTAGTTAATCCACTGCAGCACATTTCCATAGAATCATGAAGTAATTCCCCACTGACCAGCTCCTCCTACCAAGTGGCCTCTCCTAACGGCACATTCAGCTGGGACGACATCAGTGCAGACTGATTAGTACAGTTCCCTAAAGGCACATCTCTGAATGCATGTAACTCTTAAAGGCATTTTAGACACAAATTGCAATGTATGGTTTACCCTGCTGCCAGAAATGAACACTCATGTTTTTATTTTTTACTAATAATTATTTTTTATAAAAGCTAAAATTTATTGGGTAAATTACTATGTACCAAGGACTACATGCTACCTAACTACCTATCATCTATGCCTTTCATCTAGTTATCTCCCCATCCACTCATCCATTTCTAACTTAGTTATAACAAATAATAATGTTATTCTGGGAAAAAGTAACATGGAAATAGTTTAGGAAGAAAGACCACTTGCTATATTCTAATTTTTCCTTTAGCATAAACTGCAAATCTTCTCTATATTTTAATCTTATTTTGCTCCATATTTTTATACCAGAAGTTAAAAGGCAGAATAAATATGTTTTTATGACTTTCCCAAATTGCTCTTTGGTTACAAGCAAAGAACAAGAGTGTGCATTGTTTTCACAGAACAGTGCACAGATCTACTAGTTTTTATAGGACTTCCTTAATAACCACAGCATTTCCAGCTACGATGCTTCCTTACATTGTCTAGAGGCATAGAACCAGAGATATAGAAATTATACTTTTGCGTATTTTCCATCTGAAATATTCTAACACAGTGATTAGTTTTCCTTCCCTTGTTCAGCCCAGTCTCTTTACTGTAACAACAAATCTGTGGCAAAATGCCAGGCACCTATTATAGTGCATATGGTCTTTTTAGTCTATGCACAATTTACATAATAAATTTCTGTAAAGTGGAAACTCAGAGAAATTCATGTTAAGATGCCAAATATAACAGAAGTGACATGTTAAGATGAAAACTGAATAGAGATTTGTTTTCATGTTACCCATGTGTGCTAGGGGGAACAAGGCCACACCACATATTTAAAGAACCCAGGACAAAAGTGGATGTGAAGAATGAGAAAGCATATCTAAATGTATAATTATATTGCAAGATTTTAAAATATGCCCGTATGAAGAGTAGAAAATAATTTGTATTTAGAGTTGTAGGAGAGTCACCATTTTACACTAGAAACTGTAAGTGTGATATGATGGTTAAGTTTGACTGTGTCAATCTGATTGGTATGCAAGTCACCCACTGTGTTGACACAGCACTTTAGCATCTCTGAGTGGGTCATGGAGTATGACCGTGGGTATAGATCCAGTTCATCACCCCTTACACTGTGGTATACTACACTGCTATGCTTCCCAGCCTCCACCAGCTGCCATAAACCAAGAAATTCTGGTATTCTGTGCCTTTCTGCCGTGACACTCCTGCCTTGGAACCAGTTGACCATGGATGGAGAACTTCTGAAACTATGAGCCAAATTAAATCTCTGCTTCTTCAAGTTATGAATGTTAAGTATCATGTTCCAGGGACAGTAAAGGTAACTAACAGAAACTTGGTAGCAGATGTGGGGCCGTCGCTGTACCTGTGCCTGATCATGTGGCTTAGAAGCATTTGGAATTGGCTAGTGGAAACTCTTGAGAAAATTCAGAGCCATGGCCAGATGAAGCCCTAAAATGCTATGAACAGAGTCTGAAAGGTAATTCTGCTAAGTGTCTAGAGAGCTAGAGTGTTAATATAAAAGAAAATAGTAAAGGCAAGGCTTAGAAGGTTTAAGGTGGGGCTGATGACTTCATTGGCAAAGGAACTAAAGGTCTTATATGTTAAACTGTTGCGAAAACAATAAAAATTTGCCTACATATTGCCCATATCCTAAGATTGTGTGGGAAGCTGAGTTTAATAGCTATGAACTAATTGATCTGGCAGAGGAAATTTCAGTTTAGTCCAATAGTAAGACCATAACATGGGTACGGTTGTCTATTTTCAACCATTTTTATAGTGAGAATGAAAAAAAATTAGAAACCAAACTTTTGCCAAGAAGAGTCAAAAGTCCAGATTAAAGAAGATATAGTTACTAATGAGATTAAATCCATTAAGAGGCCAAATATATTTGAGAAGTCAGAAAGAAAGATGAGCTATGGATATCCCAGGAAATTACAAAACCCTTCAAAGGCTTAAAGTTTCCAAATGTAAAACTTTCATTGGCGAAAAGACCCCCTGGGCCCCTTCTCCAGAAAGGCCTTATTTCACCCTTCTCAGCCATCCAGGAACTGGGACTCCACTGCTGCCATGGGCCAGGGACCCTGGATTCTACTTCCACAGCAGGAGACCTTGGCATCATTCACGTGACACTGGTTTTACAAGCAGACAGAATGCAAGCATTGTTGGGTTAGAAAGCTTCCACTAAGATTTCAGTGGAAGAACAAGCAGAGAAGGCAAGGAGCCTAGAAGAAAGAAGTGAATGGAGCTGTGGGAATGCAGTCAAAGGTGCAGTGGAGACCCCTAGGACAGAGACACAGAAGATCTGCAGAGGAAAGCCACAGACAATAAGCAGAGCCAGCCCCCAGCAGTCCCCATGGGGACTCCAACCAGCAAAAGCCCAGAGTTAGGGCTGCCCATGCCCAGTATTTCACTTCATGTGCCCAAGATGCTAGACATAGAAATACAGGAATTAATTTTTATCCTGTTAGATTTCAGTCTTGCTTTGACCTTTTTTTCTATCCCCATATTCTTCACTTTGGGAATGACAAGGCCTATCCTATGTCATTATATACCTAGGGTTATATAAATTGCTTTTGATTGTTACAGATAAGTTTCACGCTAAGAGTATACCTGAATCTCAAAGCAGATTTGAACTTTTTTTAAAATTTAAATCTTTATTGGTGCATTATGAATGCACATCATCATCGCATTCAGCATTGAGTTTGTACCAGAATATGACATGCTTGATTCTCATTTTTCCTCTTCCCCCTGCCCTGAAACCCTCCACCCCCTATATACATAATCTTTGTTTCCTTTTTTCTTTATTACTGTCACATTCTTTTCCCCCTCATTATTTGTCCCTATACCCTCTTTCCTTTTAAAGCAGATTTAAACTTTTGAAAAGGGATGGAACTGTTCAGTCCATGGAGAAAGGACTATTGTGTTCGGGATATTTGTTTCGTATGAGGCAGAATTATAATTCTGGATTTGAGGATTCAGTGTGGTTTAAAGAATTGTGTCCCAAGCACAGCAGTGTGTCCAAATACCCACATATGAACAACACAGCACGTGTTTTCTATCTCTATCCCCCACTCCCAGCACTAATAATAAGATTTATCCTTTGAAACCCTTTCCCATGGGAAAGACCCTTCTAGCCCTCAAAGTGTCCTTGGGAGATTTCAACAACAAAACTCAGCTTCCTTGATACTAGAGCCTCAAAAGCAAGACAGTGTCACCATGGAGTGCTTGCCCAGTACAAATCTGCCAAAGCACAAGTTTCATAATAGTGTTTCTGCGCTCCTAGTCAAGCAGCTGTATTCCGAATCAAAGAAAGAAATCTCAGAGGTAAACGTTATGACTGCACAAGTATTAGGCACTTATTGCATGTCAGGTGGAAGGCATATAAAGATATTGCTCTTGCCTTGGAAACAATCACAGCTTTATGGGAGAAGAAATGAGCTAAACACCATGCATATATAATAGCATAATGAAATGCAGGTGCATGTCCAAGTAAAAAAGTTCACTCTAAAACTAGTTTTCTCAGAGACACTTCCTGGGAAACAAATGAACACACTTTCTCTGCTTGGAAACAAAACAGAGCAACTCTCCCAGATTTAGTAATTTAGACTTCATAGGACAGCAGTGCCAGCATCAAGGCAGACCACCACCTTCTGGTGCTGTAAATCAGCATTCTGGCTCAGGGAAGAATACTAACAAGAAAATAAGGAATCTTACAGCCACTTACATCAAGCTACATTGTAAATCGCGATGTTTGTGAGGCAGCCCTTCTTTCTAGTCTCACTCTGTTTTCTGTCTCCCCTATAGTACATGTCATGTAAGTGCCTAAATCACTTGTTTGCATCATTCATTATATTAGAAGCTTCCAGGATGAAAGATTTATGTTTGTCTCCAACATCTAACAGAGGGTGTGAGTGGAGAATGTGCTCTTTTAACATTTGCTGTATACATTTGAGTTAGGCTTACACAAAATCAGTCTCCTTTTGAATGTAGTGCTATTATAATGTTTTCTTTAGGACGGTAGTAAAATTTTCTGATGGATCTATCCACATTTTAATAGTTTTGCTGTCACAAGCCTGAGATCAACATTTCTGGCCTACAGTGGTCCAGGGTGCTTTTTCACTTAACAGAGATAGAAGGAAAAGGGTTATAATCAGACTTTCTCATCCAGTGAAGTGAGTTGGCTTGGAGCCATAGCCTGGAACCTTTCTGTCTGTGCTTAAAATTACATGATCACTAAGATTAGAGACATGAAGTTTTTCATTAACCAGGATAATAACAATTCTTAGTTTATAGAGAGTTTGTGAGTCAACTTGGCTGAGCCATTATCCCTGGATATTTGGATAAACAATATTCTGGATGGTCCTGTGGTGACACTTACCTTTAAAATGGTGAAGTCTGAATAAAGCAGATGGTTCTCCATAATGTGTATGGATCTCATCCAATAAGTAGAAGGTCTGAAGAGATTAACAGCATTTTCCATCAAACTTTCCTCATCCTTTGTTTTATTGCCTCCTCTTGGATTTTTCCAGTATGCTGCCTGTGGGTTGAATTGCACCTCTTTCCTTCTTCTCCAGGCTGTTGCTTTACCCCATAATATCTTGAACTCATCAAGCATCCACAATCCCCTCAGCCCATCTCTTAATATACACACACACACACACACACACACACACACATACACACACATACACACACACACAGACACACACAGACACGCAGACACACACACACACACACACACACACACACACACCACTGCTGCTTCTGTTTCTCTGACCTTGATTAATGCAGTTTTGGACACCAATGGAACATAAGGAACAGTTTTAAGGATGCATTTTCTGAACCTCTCTAGGGTTTCTAGATTTGGGTCCATATTCTGCTTAGACTAGTGACTCTATTTCCAGTGACAAAGAAAGTAAGGATAGTCTGTGGCATGTTATGGGCATAAAGATACTTGAAATATCACCATTAGATACTAGTAATCAAGCATTTATAAGACACTGAGATCTGAATGACCATGTCCAAGATACCATTGAATATTTCTGCAAATTTACAGCTCAGAGGTCCCTGAATCCATGGTCCAAGAGGGCCAACCTATTGCTCAAACTGGTAGCATCTATGTGATATTGGCTTCCTTCATTTCTATTCTCTTTGATTGTCGAAACAAAATGACTATATGTTAATTTTATTAAAAAGTGAGGACATGAATCACCATTAAAAGCCCAGCATGCTAGACACAGTGGCATATGTCTGTAAACCAGCATGCATGAAGGCTGAGACAAAGGATCACAACTTCTAGTCTCACTTGGACAACTTAGTGAAACTCTGCCTCAGGATAAATTTAAAAACTTCAAAAGCTGTAGGGATATAGCTCAGTGACAGAGCAACCTTGGGCTCAGTCCCCAGCACAGAAAACAGCCAAATTCTTTCCTTAGAATTCCTTGCCTCACAAGTTGAAATTACATCTTACAAAATATAATTTAAAATGTTATATTTTTAAGAACACTCATCCACCAGATATATTGGCATACTACTACTAACCACTATGTTCCATGCAAGCATAGAGAATATTCCCAAAATGTAGTGAAGTTCTAAGCTTTAATAAACCCAGAGGTATAAACACTACAAACTCAGAAAAATATCATTTTAAAGCAATCTTCATATTGATTTTATACTTGTTTTATCAATTTCAATGGTAAGTTTTTGTTTCAATCATTCTGAAGGTGATTAATTCTGGCTGAAATTTTAAAAACTAAATAAAATTTTATTCTTTGAAATGTGAAATCTGAACAAGTGCAAAAAATATAAAAATGTGCTTGAAAATGAGTTTTATTTTGCACTATGTAGTACCTTTCTAGTGTTACTATAGCCTTAAAACTTCCCTAAGACCTTTAAGACATGATGTTATTAATTCACATTTTTACAAAAAAAGTTATTTTCTGCATTATGAGCATATAATTTTTGTTTTTATGATAGGAAGATGTTATATTTTTTAGTTTGAATGTAGCACATCTCAGCAGATAGTTTTTGTAGTTGCCAATTAAAAGATATTGTCAGCAACTGCATAATAAACCAACTCTCTCTCTACCACACAATTAAAGGATAATTCTACTGAAATTCCTCTAATGTACTCATTACCAAACCGTGACACTGGGACTTCACCGAATTTGTTTATATTTTATGTGTTACTATTTCTCAGGGCCCACCTTAAAGTCCAGGTAAGGAAAGAAAATAAGTTTCTTCCATAATGAATAGTTCAAACAGATATCAGAAGCACAGTTTTACTTCTCAATCTGTGTAATCTACTTGTTTAATGACTAAGGAATGATTTTAATTGTCAAAGTTTTAAATTTTATTAAATGTTTGTGGTAATGGATTGAATGAATTCAAGACCTGTATAAAAACACAAGCAGCTGTTTGTAATTTGCATTTTTATCAGTTTTGAAAGGGCACAAGTACCTCCTGCATCTTATTTTCGGAATTTGCATTTTATCGTCTTTGGCAATCCAGTATACAGTATGGAGTACTGAATATCTGTTCTTTGAATATTCTTTTTTGATTGCAAATCAGATGATGGCTGGACTTTTCTTTTCTCATTTGTCTCTTCTATCAACCTCCAAGTTTACTTGCTTCCGTTTCTTCTTGGCTCTAATAATGAAGTACATAAAATACTTCACTTTCTTTTACAGACAATATTGGGGCACCCACAGTTCACATTTCTTTTGATAAATACATGCAACTCTAAGGTAAAATAAATGCTATGTGTATTAGTTTTATTCATATATTTTTAAATTGTCATTCAAATTTCATCTGTTTCTTGCTACATTCCAGTGAAAGGGTAGAAGAAATGGGAATAATTCTACACATGAGGCTATGTGCCTGTCTACAAAACCTGAATGTTTCTCTCTCCTTTTCCATTATCTACATAATATTTAACATTTTCCCAAGAAGATTCTCTTGCCCACTTGTACACCCATGGCCTCGGCTGCCAATGCCTTCGGAACAGACTAGTGACAACTAGATTTTCTCCCTCTTTTTCTAACAATTCCATCTGTTCACTAGGAAATGCTAGTGTTGCTGCTCTGTGGTCTCGTGAGAATATGTGAGGGAAGAAACACAAACTAATCTTTCTCTTTACTTTCTAAGATGACACAACTGACAGAGGTGTGTTTGGAAGCCTCTTGTTCCTCAATCAAAAACAAATATTATGAAGTATTATATATTAATTTTATAAAAATGCATGGCATTTATTTCATTTCTGAAATATAAGTCCAAATTATTCCTAGTATAGAATATATTTCTAGTCTTTGCACAAAAACTCAATCCAATTTCGTGATCTCTTGGCCATTTCACTTTCATATTTGAGTCGTTTTTAAAGTTTTTCTAAGATTATTTTCCCTTTTTGTATTGGTATGGGAAGAAATGCTTATCAGTGTGTCACAGATAGGAAATGAATATGATTTCAACAGGTTCCACGTGTCTAGGTTTTGAATGGTATCCCATAGAAAGGCATGTAATGTTCCTCAAGCTTAGAATGCAGCATATCCTAATTACCTGAGGACGTAGTTAAGATGGACATTCTGATATAACTGGTCTGACAGAGATTCTACATTTCTAACAAGCTCCTAGGGGATGTCTTCACGGCTGGTTCTCAAATCACTAACAAGGATGGGTTCAATGGATTCTGGTTTTACTGCTGCCTATTTCTCTGGCAAGTATTATCTGTTGTGATTATAGTTAAAGAACACATACACACACCCCATAGAGTTCTAAAACTAGAATTTCCTCTTGCATATCTTCTCAGTCTCAACTAGAAAATCTCACATGGAATCGCTGGTTCTCTCTCCTAAGAACACCCTCCTGCCTGAGATTCACAAGAATGCTTATCTCCCACCACGCAACCTGGGGCCTTGGAAATCTTGAAAAGATATCTTTGGTCCTCATACATGAGACATGCCTTCCTCATGGCTCAGATGACACTGAGAAATTCTGTGTGAGATTTTTCTTCCTAGAAGGCATTAGGAAATGTAATAACTCCAGGTGTATGCAGGGATCCTATGATGCACATAAGTACTACATGTTTCATACTCTGAAGTAATGCCTCCTTCCTCAAATACTCTTACAATTCACCATATGGGACAGAAGAAAAGAAAGTGATTCAGAAGAGTGGTCACTGAGTCATGAACAGGAGGGGAGCACTTCCTTCAATATCCCCAAGTAGCTACCTGTACATAAGGAAACCATGGGAGAAAAAAGCAGTAGTTCTTTTCTAGTTTCATCTAGGATTTTCAGTAACTTTTCACCTCCTTCTCTCACCTTAGGTACAATCACACAGAAAAAGACACACAAAGTTTGGAAATATAGTCAGTTGAATAGCAGTAAAGTTCTTTGGACGCATACAACCTAATTGGTTTGGGAGCCACCTGTAGTATTAGAGAAGCACATTTCTGAGTGTGCCTAGGTGGGCCATAGAGACTATATCTTGGGTACCATATACTGTCCCTGGTGCTCGTCCCCTGCTCTGCTTCCCCGGCACCATGAACTAACCATCCTTGTTCTGCTAAGCCCTTCCACCATATTATTCCCACCTTGGAGCCAGCCAAACATGAACTAAATCCTCTGAAACCATAAGCCAAAAAATGTTCTTCTCCTTTAAGTTGTGGGTGTCAGGTATTTTGTCCAGCAGCGACAGAGTAACTGATACACAGTAAAATATGATTCAGGAGGAGAATTTCCTCTTGCAATGTAATGAGGCAAAAAACAGCTGTGTCCAAGTATATTAATATGGACCGGGGCCTGGGTACTGTAATCAATAAAGGTATAAAGTGTCATGCTAGCTATTTATTTTGCAGAGGGGAAATCATTGTTTGGATAACTAGTGTTGATGTATTCTGGTTCCTTCTTGAAATTTCTGGTGTAAGAGGAGCTTGTAAGCTTTAGACTATTTTGAAAGTTATAGGCTACTTATCTCAATAAGAACTCTACACATGTAATTTTTCCAAGAGAGCTTGCTTGAGAAATAACTGAAATCATTTTATCTTGTACAATTTTCCAAACCCACTGAGCCTGCCCAAAACAGGGTGAGAGGAGATGTCAAATCCTTGTTAGCAAAAGAAAAAGCTGCAGTCAGGACCACCAAAAACCTCTTCTCAGAAGAGGTTGCAGGATTCCATCACCTCCCCGGATAAAAAGTACAAAGTTCAGGGGCATAATTATGTGGCAACCCCTGGCCAATAAAATTCATCTTGGGTGCCCTATTGGCCTGTACCCACCCATGATTGTCTAATAAATATTACAAGACTTGAATATTTGATGTATACCAAATGTATTTGCCTTGCAGTGCAGCAAAAATCTCACGTTAAGATATTAGGTGGTTGGTGCAATTACTATGCGTCGAGGAAAGAGTTGTATCAGCAAGTTTTCTGGTAATAAATAAAGAAAGAGAAGAAAACAGACAAAATAAAGTGGCTAGTAGACCAGATAACTGCTAAACTCTGAATGATTAAATATACATTTTAATGTTTTCTAAAATAGATTCCCTAAATTGAAAACATACTCAATTTTAGAACTGCATGATACCTGAAAATCACAAGTAAATACTTACATGGATATATCTTTTCAGCTTTTGAATATGTTTTTGAAAAAGAAATTCTTTTTCTCTAGACTGACCCATAATATGATGTTGACATATATTTGTCTGAGAAAAAAAAGACTGCTTTTAAATATTTC
This sequence comes from Petromus typicus, assembly GCA_004026965.1. Classification (NCBI taxonomy): domain Eukaryota; kingdom Metazoa; phylum Chordata; class Mammalia; order Rodentia; family Petromuridae; genus Petromus; species Petromus typicus. The sequence continues at coordinate 81,412 of PVIR01002550.1, read as the reverse complement.
AAAACTTTAAAATCATACTCCAAAAGGTTGCAAAGTTGTAAGCACCACAGTGAAGAATCTATTTTCTAAATATTTAATTTAGCTAAATCTAATGCACCAGGAATACAAAAGAATTTATTATGACCACTGAAGTTACCAGAGAACATGGTTACAGATCTGTTAAGCCAAGCTATGGACAAGATGGTCTCTAGATGAAGTAAAAGTATTTCACACTGATGTTTTACCATAATTCAATATAGAAGTTTACTAATGTTTCAAGAAGTTTATTTTTAAAATACAGAAATATGAGAAAATAGCTCATTTCCTTCTCTGAAATGGCATCTCTGATCATAGTGGTCACATAGCCTGCAATAATGAAATTGTTGCCCCAGGCAACCAAAACTCATATACTACAATGATCCAGTCCACAAAAGATATACTTTCTCTAATATTTCTCTGTTTTGAATCTTATGTCACAATTTTTATTTTCAGGCATTATGATACAACTGTGGATCTCAAAGAATAGTTTATAACAGTACAGAGAATATGTTAACCTTTTCCCTGTTGATGTAAAGTTTTCATAGATATTAATTGGTGTCACTTTCACACAAACCATCCCAGTAACCATTGTGTTCTTCACACCCATCTCCCTGTAGTAAAATAGAAATAATAACAAGCATAATCATAGGAATAATAAAACCAGGACCAAAAGCCAGTTTCATCTAAGAATATCCCTACTTACATGTGTCTATATACCATATCACTTCATTCTTTAAAAAAAGATTTTAAATATTTGAAATAAATATAGCTACTATTTAAATTGTAAAAGAACCCCAGACAGAGTTATGAACTATGTTGTGGATATGAAAAGATATGAACATGAAATTCCAGAGAAGCGAATGCTTTTTGTTGAGTGAAAGGAAATCCAACTTCAGGAGAGCAAAATCATGGTAGCCAGAAATAGAAGAGACTCGGAGGCTTCTTTCCTGTGGTCTCAGCTTTCCCGACGTACACTATGATTTCGTCTATTACATGATGAAATGATTTAGAAGCAATCTGTGCATGGTGGGCACGCGGAGAGGTTGTTGAAAATATTGCAGGTAAACCCCAACTATCCCATTCTGAAAGTAATCATCAAGGCCTACAGGAAACCCAAGATAACAGCTTAGGAGTGATAACTGAAGAAGGCAGTTGGTGGAACAAGAAATGTCAGCTCTTTAAAAACAGTCCTCCCTGGCAAAATAAAACTATCCAGGGGGAACAAAGTACAATGTCAAGACTCCAATGAGAAAGGGATATCAAGCCATCCACACCTGATCTGAATTTCTTTCTGTGTCCTTTAAATCATATGCTTGACTACACAGGGAAAGGATCATGTCACTAGTACATGCAAGGAGGTGAGGACTACTACCATGATAATTAGGATGTATCCCATACACATACCAGCTTCTCACAAGGAAGGTAAACATTATATACTACACAATGTGCTAATACACTTAAAGAAAATTAAATGAAACTTTAAAAGAACACATGAGAAATTTTTTAGGACCGATCACATGATAGTCCACAAGGTCAAAACTAATCCCTCAAAACTTGAATCACATGGAATATGATTTCTGGCTACAGTGCAATTGTGATGATTAATCTTGTTGTCAAATTGATTGGATTGAGAGATTCCTACAAACTGGTAATGCACTCTTGGAAGTATGTCTGTGTGCTTCACAGACAATTAGCAGGCAGGGAAGAGAATTGAGTTCACCTCGAATCTGGGTGGCAATGTCCAACACAGAGGAAAGGGGCAGGCAGCCCACCCATATGTGCGAGTGCAGTTCTTATTCCAAGGGCCCATTTTTACTTGCTGCCATCACCCACAGACATCGGCCTTCTCAGCCTCTGAGTGTGGCCTCACTCCAGGACCTCTGCAGGCAGCTGGCAGGCTTCCAGCCTGTGACAGGCCACACCACTAGACCCTCGTGTTCTGAGGTTCCCAGTTTTGGGGACTAAGCAGCTGCTGGTTCCCTGCTTCTCTAGCCTGAAGACTGATATTGTGGAAATATCCCCCCTTTGGATGGACAAGCTAACCTAATAAACCCCTCAGTAATTATACGTTCCTTGTGTTTCTTCAGATCCTCCACAGAACCGCAACAGCAGCATGAAACCTAAGACTCAAAAAGAAGAAAACCCTTGGGTGTCTTTAGATGTGGCTGGATGGTAGAGTACTGGTATGAAATCCTGGTTCAATTCCTAGTTTTGTGAGATTCGAGTAATGCACAGAGCAAAAATTCTGCAATGAAGTCAGAGAGTGATCTTAAAATCCAAAAAGAAACAATCTTATTTAGGCTCTATCAGGGTAAGTACTTGAGTTTAAAGGACAGCAGTAAAGCAGCTGGTTGAAAGCATAGATCCATGATGTGTCTTCTGGGAAGTACTGATGTGTGTCAAGGGAAGTGGCTGCATGCTGAATAAAAGCAGAAAATACAGCTCTGAAGGGATCAATTAATAGTGCAGATATGCTTAGCCAATGTCACTTCAAAATACCACACCTAAAACAAACGACTGGATTCATAACCCACCAAACACACACAGAGCAAGAAAATAGCATCTTTAAGAGCATGTGCTACAATGCACTAAATGACATGGAATTCTGCTGTAGAGAAAGAATGAATATAAAGCCTTAAAAGCCTCTATAAGTAGTCACTTCCTTATGCGTTCTTCTGTATATATTGGCAGTAAACCACAATCCACCAGTATTGATAATTCATAAATGTCTATTGCATGTATCGTTGCTTAAAATGCCACCAGAAGATCATGTTTTTAATAAAATAAAAACTAGGCCTGGACTGAGGAAGATGCAAAAGCAAAGAAAGATAGGAAACACCTCGAAAAGCAAGGAAGGAGATGAATAGCTATGTGCATTCTTCAAGTAGCCAAGGGAAGAGGTCCTGGTTAGAATCCGTGATTTGATGAAAAGACGTGAGAAAAAACATAAAGTAGTGTAAATACAAGTGCAATGTAAGAAAAGGGAAAATAAAAGCAATTTATACGTATGAACTATGAATAATAATACAAATAAGAAAGTAATTCAAATGCATTACTTATTTCTTCCAGCAAATAATGATTATGTGGCAATAAAAACAGAAGTATAATGTCTTAGCCACTTTTCGTTACTGTGACAAAATACCTAATGTTTGTAACTTATAGAAGGAGAGGTTTATTTTGACTCAAAGGTGAAGCCCACATGTGTGTACAACAAGAATGGCATGGGGGAAGGGCATGGCCAAGGAAAGCCACTCAACTCATGGCAGTGAGGAAGGAAAGGGAGAGAGAGAGGAAAGAAGAAAGTGAGAGGTAGGTGAAAGAAAAAGAAGTAGAGGACAAGAATGTACCCTCTGGGACAAATTCTCAGTGGCCCATCTCCAACCATGCCCCGTCTTCTAATAGTACATTTAGCTAATCAAAGCACTCTGAGCGAATCACCTAGGAAATCCTCTGCCAAACCACCTCCAGACACATGAGAAGTTGGGATGATATTATACCTAGAAACCATCACACAGATTGTCTATTTTCTTTTTTTAATTTTAAGAATTTAAATATTAAAATGTAAAAATATAAAGAACACATATTGCCACATTGCATGTTTTGTTATATTTTGCACTGAAAATGTTATAATAGTACGCTACATCCCTAGACCAGTGATAAACCAGTAACAAAAATAAATGTTGACTCTTGCCTAACAGAAAGTAAGGGTTTGTTGTTGGTACTGAAATAAATAGATTTATTTCTACAGAGATGAAGGATTAATTTTTGTGTACAATATTTTTGAAGGAGGAATCATCCTTAATTTTCTTCAAGTCCTATGATCTTGGAGCCATAGACACAAACTTACAGAAAATATGTAGATGAATTTCACTGAGAGAAGCTCAGCAAAGGCAGAAAAACTATAATCCATGAATCCTGCTTCATTGATTACTGAGCCCCTAAAAGGAAGAGAGCATGATGGTGGAATAACTGATTTGATAGGTACTGAAGTCTACTGATTCATCATAATCAATCCTATGGAAAGGTCTTTTCTGGAATATTCTTCTTATATTCCCTCTAATTTATTTCAGTTCTGAGATGGTAGACATTCACTGCAATCTTCTTCATAATTTATTTTATTATTGAAAACTTTAGTGGAATCATGAATATTTAATGGTACTAGGTGAAAGTGAAAGTAAATTTTAAAATATATTTTAAAATTGCCAATGAAAATGCTTAGATGGCAGACAACACCGTTTCCAAGGTGAAACATTTTATTGAATAAATGCAGAGGCAGCTATTTTCAAAAAAATCGCATTTTCCTCAGTCCCGAGTGAGACATGTTCGTACACATCACAACATCAATAGTCACATTGTGTTACTTGATTTAGTGGAACATAATGCACTGTGACTAATGCAACCCGATGGTACAGATTCATGTAAGAGAAAATCTATCACCTAGGAAGTGTGAAACAAAGATGTACTTTCCTGAAAACAAAGGTTAAAGAAATAAAAGTTTTCCAAAAAAGGAAGAACTCATGCAAAAGAGAATCTTATTGCAAAAACATTTCAGTCTACATTAGCAATGATCCCTGGGTATGAGAGGGAAGGGAATAGGAATCAAACACGAAAAGCCTGTAAGCTGTTTGAACCAACAGTACTATTTATTTATTTATTAATCTAGTCACGTCAGACACAGATCACAATAGGATTGGTTTCTATCTATTCATAAAGTCTTACATTGCTCTGACAGTCTGTCTTTACTAGCATTAATGATATACTATCTTGGTCACTATCACTTCACACTAATTCTTTTTTTTTTTTTTTTTTTTGAGACAGGGTCTCACATTGTAGTTCAGGCTGGCCCTGAGCTCAGTCTCAAACTCACATCACAGCAATCCTTCTGCCTCTACCTCCTGAGTGCTGGGATTACAGGCATGAGCCACCACGCCCAGCACTGTGGTATGTGGTTCTGATTGCAGTACCTAGTACTGTATGTGGTTACCAGGGGATTGAACCAGGGCCCTTGTGCTTGCAAGACAGGGACCAGAACCACTGAGCTAAATCCTCAGCCCACTTCACATTAATTCTGATAGCAAATAGAGCAAATTCCTGTATCTCATCTCTTCCTGGTCCTTGTTCTTCTACATGAAATTAGGTGCCAGTTTTCCTGACTCCTTACAAAATACTGGAATGTGTAGATAACTTTGGAACATGTCAACATCAAGACCAGTTGTATACTTGCAAATACATCTTTCTTGTTAATTTCTTATATTTCCAAAATCCAAGAGAATGAAAATGGGACAAAATCAGAAAGAATAAGTTTTGATATGAAGCAGTCTCTTTGTTTCATCATTGAGATCTTTAGTAAGAGTTTGTGAATTTTGGTACAGATTGCAAAACCAGGGAATGCTAATTCCCTTCTTTAGAACCTGTACTTTCCTTAAAAAGTTGAGTATCTTTCTCATCTAAAGTTTTAATCTTGAAATTGTATGCAAGTATCCAGGCAATCTCATTAAGGTTGAAATTATTTTGTGTCAGGTCAGTTTAGCCACAGACTGTTAAACTACTGTGACGTAAAAACAAGTAGAAAGAGTCTACCATGCTGCTTTCCTTGTCTCATACTGGTAGGAGTAACTTTCTCCAAATCTACAACCAGCTATGCACTAGCAGCTGATGTTGGAGACACTGGTACGGTGGGGCAAATAATTTATAAACAGTATTATCAAATGATAGCATGATAGGATTTTCTTTCCAGCTTGGAAATGTCACTCTTTCAACTTCCAGAGGCTTCAATAAATTCCCTGCGATTCTGTTGTGATAGCGGGGCTGTGTTTATTCTTCCTTAACAGGAAAGGAAAAGGTCAAGGATAGAAGATGGTCCCTGAGCATCTCTATAGTTGTGTTTGCAAACAGACAGTGTGCTCAGTTTCTGTGTCCAGGTACAACTCCACCAGGTCAGATAGGAACTGACCTAATGCCAACATTTTCTGTCCATGTCATGTTTACCACAGTCACGTGCTTACAGAGTAGAGATCTCTTGAGAACAGCTTCCTCGCAGTACTCATAGTGACAATAAATAGTATATTCTATCTTTTGAGAAGAGGAAATTTTTCAAAGAAATTTGTTATTGACTTTTGAAGGCCTATTCCTAATTTTGTCCTTTCAAGTGTGCTCACAATACCAATTAGCTGGAAAAGGGGTGAAGTCAAACATTACCTTTCAGATTCCATTTGAGAAGGCCTAATAGAAGTTGATGTAATTAGCTATTTTCTCAATTTTCCAATTGCCAAGCTGCTGTTCTACATGCCTAGGAACAAACATTCTTCATTACAAGTAAGATGTGCATTGAATCATTAGAATTTAATTTGTCCACAGAATTTCTTTATCAAAGGACTGCTCAGAGTCTCAAAATTCACACAACTTTTTAAGGACTGTGAAGGATTTGAGATGTGACCCACTTGCAAGTTAACAAAGTAGATCGTTGCATATTTGAGGCAGCTAAACCTGATTGCTCACAGCAGAGCAGGCAGTTTATTTTCTTGTTGCTTTGTGATGTTCTGCAACTTTCATTGAGGAGAGAATATGAATACTACACATGTGCAATATTTATGTAACAGTCAAGAAAACTCCTTTTTTGGATATTTTAATCTTAAAATCCACTCTTAGCATTTTTTTCCTGAAAACAGTATCTCCTACCCTCAGGAGTCCATTAGACTAAAAAATGTTTTTTCACTGCTTCTAGAAGTGCATTGTCAAAGTCAAGTTTAAATAACTCAACAGAAGTATTAAAATTAATTTTAAAACTCTTTAAAAATAACTATAATTTTATTCCTTTAATGTTTAGCATTATCTTTACTATTGTAAACCCACTTCTCTCTGAGAGTTACTTTTATCAAAATGGTTTACATATACTTAATAAAACAAAATGGCTCCTTTATATTTATATAAATAAGTTATCAATAAATCTGTAAAAGCTATAATTTTTAATAATAGGAAGAAACCTCAATGTCCAGAAATCTACCTGGACTCAATTAAGAACTAGAAAATAAACAAAAATGATATCTAAGCAGGTCATAAATATCAGATAGATCTACATCATAAATCTCACAAACATACATATATGCATACACACTAGTTTTGGAATATGCAAACTTTCAACAAATGGAAATATGTGGTTTCTAGGATTACAGAAAGACAGAAATACAGTAGTATAAAGAAGAACACATTGAACTGAAGATGAATTAAAATACAATAGGCCAAAAAGCACATAAGAAGATGCTGAATATAACTAGAATCAGATAAAGTTACCATGTGGCCTACTAGTTAGTGTTTGTTTATATATCTAAGAGAAATAAAAATGTATCCTCACAAATACTATGTACATGATGTTCATAGAACCATTATTCATAATAGTTGGGAGGAAATGATAAATATATATGTCAGCTACTGAATGGGTGCATAAAATTTAATAATCCACTCAGTAGAATATTTCATGATGAAGAAACAACAAAATATTGATATATGCCACAGCATTAATTAAACTTAAAAACATTGTATAATGTGAAACAGTCTAGTCATACAAAGAAACACATCATGTGATTTCATGCATATAAAATGTCCACACAGGAAAACTATAATGGTATGTACAGTAATAGATTAATAGTTGTCAAAAAAGACTAGGTTCATTGGGAATAAAGATAGGTGAGTCCTGCAAGATTTGTATAAACAACACTTTCTAAGAAGGGACAGCTGAAAATGTTCTAAATTTGACCATGATTATGATCATATGTGTATGTGAATCTACTAAGATGATTTAATGATATACTCTGAATGAGTGTGTGGCGTGTTATATGAATTACATCTTGACAGAAGTCGTTACAAAATAAATAATAAAAGTAGACCCTTTTACAACTAAAGTAGGATCACTGCTAAGTTCTCTTTGTCCATTATCTAATATAGTCTCCAAAAGGGGAGCATTATTTTTCATAATCATATACCCTGTTCCAGTAATAATTATACTTTGTTATGAAATATTCCTGATACTAGTTATATTTGCCATAATATACTTTAAAACACTATCTTAATCTCTTTACACAGATAAAAAGGAAAACATCCATTAATCTCAATTGGGATATTATTTTTAAAAACCTTTAAAAAGGAACATGTTCAAGCAGTATAATAAAATGCATTCCTTAACCAGTGTTCCTCTAGCACTGAGAAAAAAAGAAAAAGAGAGAAAGTTAGATGATACCGTGTGTAGACTTGTAAATTTGAGCACAACTCTCTATCTTTGCTTCTCTAAACTCTCCAACGAAAAGAAAACCACGAGCCTCTGAATATGAGCAAATATAAAATTCTCTTTGAATCACTCAAGTCATTTGGAACCAATATATGCTGTCATCCATTGTAGTCCAACCTAATTTCTGTCCACCTTCAATTATTGTAAGTAAATGATACAATGTTAGGAAAACTAGCAACAGCAATTTCTGTGACTCAAGTGCTTCGTGTGATGACCCTTAGCTTTTTCTCTCAAGTGAATCAGTCAGCTTTCCTTAGTCTATCTTTCAACTGACTCTAATGGAAAAGTTAACAGCACTGCTCAGTGCTAAAGTATATAATGAAGTACAGCTTTTCTTTTACCAATGTCTTATGTTACTTAGGGATTAGAAGGGTAGAAACAATTAGAAGGATAGATTTAGAGAGCAATAATATACTTGGAAATACATATTTTATTTATATATTTATGTTTATAGATATATATTTCTCAGTATATTGTAGCTTTATCTATTGAAACTAGCAACTTTAAACGTATCACCACACACACACTCACAAAGCCTCATATAAAACATGATCAAATATCCACAAACACAAATACACACACACACACACACACACACACACACACACACACACACACACTAAGAAGAAGAATCTCAAAGGATAAAATAATCCTTAGAGCAAATCAAGTTACTGTCTCCAGGTTGGAGAGATAAACAAATCTATGACAGTTACACTCTTGTAGACCTACTGGCAAAATCAAATATTTAGAGCCTGTTACTGGGCACAATTGTAGGTTCTCAAAGTAAACTTCAAGAAGAGAATCATCGTTCCTCCTATGGGGAACTTTGATTCTGATCGAAAGAAAATGATAAACATACAATACAAAATATTTCGTGGATATGAACAGGGAATGAAGCAAGAAAAAGTGAGGGAGCGATAACGTGTGCTTGTGTGTATGCGTGCACAGTGTATTCTGAACATTTCATTTTGGCTTAGCATTTTTTTATTCCAATATCATACAAACTCTACAAGGTTAGGTATTTTAAAATTTGTAATTATGCAAAACCATCTACCTCACTCTGCTTATTAAATATGTATTGCTAAACGCATGAATAAATGAAATATACCAGTAAATATAGTTTAGCAATAATTGTTTTTAAATTTCCTATTCTTGAGAATATTGGGAATAACCTGGACTGATTTCATCTAAAGAATGTTTCTGCTGGGGAACGTTATGTGTGCTATGATCTTTCAAACAATTTCAGCACCGGAACGTTTTAAGAAATAGCTATCAACATTCCCTTCGCAAGCCTCACAGATTTTTAAATTAAAGTCTTAAACTTAATATATTTTGAGGGTCATTCAAAGTTCCCTGTAAATCGAATTAGCATTTTTACTGAAATATTTGTTTTTAAAAATATCAATATTTCCAACTCAGATCTAAAAAAAAATCAGCACTGAAAATACATTTTTAAAATGCGCATTATGTGATAATATAACTCATGAAAGAATACATTGTAAATATGGAATAATCAGTGTGTGCTTTTCCCATATTCTGACAGAGACAATCCCTCCAGGAATTCTGGGAAAGTTTCTAAAAACTGACTCAAAATTGAGTAATACTTATTTTACTACTTGGCTGTAAATCCAGGCCAGAAACTCAGACTTCACCGGGCTCCTTCGTTAACGCAACATTGTAGTCGGATTGGACGCCGGAAATACTCAGATATCCCTCCGCAAACACGCTGGTGACTCTTCACTTACTGTGGTTCACGCGCGCTCTGCTGGGACTCGACCTTGAGGAGTGTGAACAGAAAATCGCCCCCTGGTCAACCGCACTGCACAAAACTCGCTCGGCTAGTTTGACTCTTACAGATGTAAAAGTCATAAAGGATTTGAGGTTTGCCTGACAAATCCACAGGACTCTCTTCATTAAGTCATAAATACAGCTTGATTTAATTTCTTCCTAAAGAGGACTTTGTGGTCAGGGAAGTCTTCTGCCAGCTCATTAAAATTAAAGAAATCTCCCAAAGACAATCTTCAATGTGATCATATACAGCCTTGAAAAAATGTTTCGCTGGGCTGGGGAGTTAGCTCAGTGGTTCCGGCGCCTGTCTCGCAAGCGCAAGGACCAGGGTTCGATTCCCCGGTAACCACATAACAATACTGGGTGTGGAGACCCACACCCAGCAGCAACCAGTATCACATACCACAGTGCCGGGCGTGGTGGCTCACGCTTGTAATCCCAGCACTCTGGAGGCAGAGGCAGGAGGATTGCGATGTGAGTTTGAGGCTGAGCTCAGGGCCAGCCTGAACCACAAAGCGAGACCCTGTCTCCAAAACCCTAAAAAAAAAAAAAAAAAAAAAAATGTTTCGCTGTAATTCGGGAGGGCAGAGTAAGTGAACTTCTTTGTGGGGAGCATTTAATGCCAAGGCTTATATAGTCTATGATGTAACATTTGTTTATTTTTATTCAACAGAAAGGTCAATGAGAGTAATTAAGAGCACAATGACTCTGAGAGAATGGTGTAATTAAACTCTTTTGCAACAAATACTAACGTGTCATAACAATGCACGTGAACCTTTGGTGTCAGCAAAACTAGTTTACATGCAGACAGGAAGTGCTTTCTTCCTGCACACTTCTGATAATCTAATAACAATATAATAATCTAAAATAAATAATCCAGATAATAAATATACATTAAAAAGCACAATCTAGATATTTAAAGGAAGGCAATGATTCTCAGTCAAGATGGATTTGCTCATAGGAGAAGATTTGGCAACTCCTGAAAATATATATTTTTAATTCAAATCTTTACTGGTACATTATGAATACACATCATCATCGCATTCAACATTGAGAGTTTGTACCAGAATATGACATGGCTTGATTCTCATTTTTTCCACTTTTCCTCGCCCTGTAGCTCCCCATCCCCGATATACATAAGCTTTGTCTCCTTTTTTCCTTATTACTGTCACATTCTCTTTCCCCTAGTTATTTATCCCTATACCCTCTTTCCTTTTAAATATTTTCTATTTCACGATATCAACTATACATACTACAACTAATTTACAACTTCATTTTCTCATACCAGAGAAAAGATATGAAATTTAGATATCTGTGACCTGTTTATTTCACTTATGAGGATGTTCGACAGGTACATCCATTTGAGTATGAATGACTCAATCTTATCATTTTTAATGGCAGAGTAATACTCCATTCTATAAAAGTACCACATCTTCTTTATCCAGTCTCCAGTTGATGAACATTTGATTTAGCAATCACAAACTGAGCTGCTATAAACATGGGTGCACATATGTCACTGTAATATGAATCTTTTAATTCTTTTGTTTATATACCTAGCAGAGCAAAACCCAGGTCAAATGGGACCTCCAATCCTAGCTTTTTGAGGAATCTCCACACTGATCTTCACAGGGGTTGTACAAGTCTACAATCTCACCAACAGTGGAGAAGTGTTCCTTCTTCTCCACAGTCATGTCAGCATTTGTTGCTGGCTAATTCTGAAATAGTAGTCATTCTCTGTGGAGTGAGGTGAAAACTCAGTGTTATTTTTACCTGCATCTCTCAAATACTGGAGGGACATATGTGGCATCCAACAGGCCCAGTGTAGTAATGCAACCAGATCTACACACTCAGTGAGGCTGGGTCCCCACAGTGACTGTGTTGCACGCGCTCCACACAGATCTCGAAAATCTCTGTATGAAAGCTATAAAACTTCTTACTGAAAATCAACAAGTAAGCTTTAATGTAGCCCAGAGTACCTGAAGCTCTATATTGAGAAGGTTTTCTACTGATATATTGTGAGACATCTTGTAGCCACTGTAAATTAACACACAGACAAACACACACCCACACACACACTCTCAATCTGTGTCAATCTTCTTAGAAGTGAGGACTCTGAGAAAATACTGAGGTTTGAGACATTCCAATGTCATGGGAAGCCCATGGGAGCTGTGTTGATTTAGAAGGACACCAAGATACAGTAACACTGACGGGGTGGCTTGAACAAGTTGATTTTCTCACAATTTTGAAAAATAGCAGCACTGTTTCTTCTAAGATCTCTTGGTCTGTAAACAGCCACCCTCCTCCGTAACTTCACTAATCTCTCTGCATTTGTGTTTTTATCCTAAACTTTCCTTAGGTTAATAAGAATTTATTTAACTTCCTGACCTCTTTAAAGACCAACTTTTTCAATCTCGGTTACTGAACTCAGGTCTTATAACTAAACTACTTTCTCAGTTAATTTTTTAATTTTATTTTTATTTTTGTCTTAGAGATAGGGCCTAAGTTATTAAATGTCACCAAGTTGTCCAGGCTGGGCTGGATCTCTCAGAGCTCTGGCCTCAGTCTCCCAGAGGTCAGGTCATACCTATATGAACTAAGGTGAGGAAAGTAGACATAGTTCAACTTGTAAGAGTGGCACTGGCCTGTCTTGGGCCAGGAATCCTCCAGAAGGAGAAGATAAACAATAGTCAGTGCAAACACTGTCCCTCCCCTGTGCTGAACTGCAAACCAGAAAAATGTGTTCAAGTGGAAAGGGACCCTTCCCTGAACCGATCCAAAAGTTTCTCCATATCTTTGCAAGAAATAGTTACAAGGACTCAAAAGAAATAAGATCAAGATTTGATAACTTGAAATCATAGAATTGGTGTATATATATGCATATGAATGATATTCTTCAGAAGCAAATCAGAGCTGGAAAAGAAAATTCTTTGCTGGGATCCTGTCAGCTGTATTATCCAGAGCTCCATGAGCAGTTCCCAGCAGTCCTTCTGCAATTGTTTGCATGCTAGGCACATGATTGGATCAAGGAATGTTATTCTTCTAAAGTTGCCAAGTGTCTGCTGGTGGAGTGATTCTATTCCTCCTCCTATCCCATCTCCAGCCTTCTTTCCTGCCGCCTTTGCCTTGTATGTTGTGATAAAGGAACCAATGGGAGTCACACACTCAGGAGAGGGGGCTTCGCCTTTGCGGACACTGCCTGGCTGTCTCCTTCCTTGAACACTCTCTGCAGGACCTTCTGTGCTCCTCTGCTTCAGGGTTACTCAAATGTCATCTCACCACTTTTTAAAGAAAAGGAGGTGATATTTTTGAATAGACTGTCCTAGCAAAAGTTATAAATAATAAATTTAACATACTTGCAGGAAAAAAATGGATAATATATAAATAAATACATACACATGATATGTGTATTCTTTTATCTATTCACAAATATTTGTTGAATATTTTTGTCAGAGTCCTATAAATGCAAAATATATAACATTGATATGCAAAATCCTTCCCAGCAAAGAAAATGCAGCTTTGAATATATATAGTTAATGGTAACCAGTTCTCTTTATAGAAAATATATGCAGAGACACAGTACTGAAGATCAATATACAAAAAGCTGACCACAATTTTTAAAGAATTTTTTCTTAAGTAATTATATTTAAAACAATCTCAGTTTGCATTATAGAAGAACAGTAATTATTTCAAAGCTCAATAACCTTCAGAGGGACTTTTCTGGCCATTATTGATCAATGAAGGCAAAGGTTTTTGCTTTGTTCTGAAGGTGGCACACTGCACATGTTTAACTTTTAAATGATGCAGACAATTGACAGTTACTCAGTGTGGGCAACTGAGATTCACATTCTGAAGCTAAGAGTGGCAAAAGCAAAACACTAGGTGGATACCTGATGAGCTGAGATGATAAATTTGCCCAGATTCTTCCATTTTCCACCATCCTCACTGACCCCGGATGCAGGTGTGAGCCTGCACTAGTGACCTGAGCAGTTTACATCCTGAATTCTCCATCTGTAAACTGTCAAAGTTGGCCTAAGTCATTCCATTTCTTCAAACACACAAAAAAGAACCCTTTTCAAAGTAGGAACCTACAGGCCCCAGGAAAACCCCTATCATCCTTTCGAGGGACAGTGAGTGTCCCTGCTGACCTGAGGACAGCCCACTAGGCTCCATCTCTCCAGACTGGTAAACAGAGAAAGAACAATGTCCATAGACTAAAGACTTTGGCAGACACACCCCAGCATAAGCCTGGAGGTGGGCTCCAATGCCATAGTGCAGGAAAGGTGGGACACACCTGCAGCTGAGATTCAACACTGACCAGCCCCTCTACATGGATAAATTATCTTTCTGGAAGACTTTCAACCCTTAGAGCTCACCTCCTCTTTCTTGGTTCTGTTATGCATCATAGCTTCTTGAGAAATGGATCTCTCCAAGGTGGAAGAGAAAGAAGAGGACAATAGGAGGAAGAGGGAAAAGAGGAAGCAGGGGTTTTGACAGTCTGTTGTTCTGGCAGGGGACAGATCAGTCCATTTTCTGAGGATCCTTCAGCTCTGGTGGTAGCCCTATTCTGCAGGCCCTGCTGAGTTCCTGCAGGCCAGGGAGGATGAGCAAGGTGAAGGATGCAAGGAACAGAATGATGGTGCCAAGGGAGAGGCCTATCCTGGAGGCAGGTGGGGGGAGGGAGAGTGGGAGTGGAGAGGTTCTGGTCAAAGGAGGAGGGAGGGAGAGAGAGAGAGAGAGAGAGAGAGAAACAGACAGAGAGAGATTATCCCGCAGTGGTTGGGGCCACTCAGCCAGCTGCTGCCCTCCCTCAGTGACAGTGGCCTTACAGGGAAGAAACAGTAAGCTGTGTAGGAAGCCACAGAGGCCAAATGGCTCCACCCTCCTAAGCAGCCGAAGAGAGGGTCAAATAACCGAACACCAGGTCTTCGGTCCCCAGTGTCCTCTGGCGAGGTGGTAACTTCCTGCTTCTGTTGCAGTGGAGCCCAGGGCAGGCTCAGAGAGGCTTCCTTCTGGTGGGGGAGCCTTCCACTGTTCCCCCTGGGCTACTGTTTGTGCCTTCTGGGGTTCTTCCCTTCCTGCAACTTGCTTGTGCTCGGGGGTCCTCAGCGTGTTCCAGACTACTGGAGGATTGGAAAAGCCGGGTTTTTCCAGTTGGGGTGCTAGTCATGCGATTCTCTGGCCGCTAGATGGCACTGTGATTCAGAACAAACCACCTGTGTGTTCTCGCACCGCCCATTCTGTTTTGAAAAAATGACTGAAGTTTTTCTGTGAAAAGACCTGCTCTTCACTGGCTAGCTGCCTGTCTCCCTCTCTGTCTCTGTATCTCTCTGTTTCTCTTTCTTCTATTCCCCCCTCCCTACGTAAAAGGGATGTGGCTTGGGGCTGAGGGGCCTGGAGGGTATAGAGCTCAGGATCTTGAGCTGGCATCATAGGTGGTAATACCAGTGGGCTGAAAGGAGGAATGTGGATAGGGGCTGGTAAGAGGAGAAAGAACAATTTTGATAGTAACCAAACAAAACAAGCTTGTGTAGGTAGGGGGTCAGACAGGGGTAGGGAGGGCACGGGAATGGGAATGGGAAAAATTGAAAATCAAGATGTGTCACATACCCTCCATTTGGAATGTGATCAGCATAATTTGGGGGGGGAAATGAAGAAAAGAAATAAAGCGTTCTGGGCTGGACATGGTGTCACAGGGCTGTCATCCCAGCTCTCAGGAGGCTGAGGCATGGGGAGCCCCTTGCCAGTTCCAGGCCAGCCTGATCTGCACCAAGACACTCCATCTCAAAACAAAAAGGAAACACACAAAAGAGAACTGTCCAGTGCTGGCTAGGACAGAGGGACTAGACTGGTAAGTTGTCAATGGCAACATATCAGAAATGTCGTGATTATCACATCCTCCAAGTGACCAGTGTGAGGCATTGTTCACCAGTCTTTTCACTGGATGTGCAAGAAAGTCAACAAATATCCAGGCCTTGAGTCCCTGGTGACAGGTGGTGTCATCACAGATGCAGCATGACATCATCAGATAGGAAGCTGGACAGAGTGGAGCACCAGGCCCGCTCCTGTCCTAAGAAACCTCTGCAGAGCATGATCCTTGGGGCCCTAGGAAAGCCCCTTCATTCTTTCCCAGAGCACTTAGGGCCCTCTGTGACCTGACTGAGGATGACTCGCAAGGCTTCCTCTCTCAGGGTCCCGCACCTCTCCACAGTGACACACTCAAGATTTTGGTGGACACACCCCAGCCTCAGACTGGAGGCGGGTACCAGAGCCACAGTGTAAGGAAGGCAGGACGCACCTGTGGCAGAGACTGGACCCTGACCAGCCTCCCTGCACACAGGGAAATTATCTTGCAGGAAGACTTTCAAGCCTTCGAGCTCACCTCCTCTTTCTTGGTACTGACAGCATTTTGAGAAAGTAGGTTCTGTCAGAAGAGGGAGAGCAGGGAGAGGAAGAAGAGGAAGAAGCTGAGGAAGAGGGAAAAGAGCAAGAAGGTGTTTTCAAAATCTATTTGTGTAAAGCAGGGTCAGGTTCCTCCAAAAACTAGGTCTAGAGGTCCTGTTTCACCACGCTATTTCCCTGTTAGGTATACATATATGAAAGAATTCAAATGCTTATATCACAGCAACATAAGTGTATCTATGTTTATAGCAGCTCAGTTTGTGATAGCTTCATCTTGGAGAATGATCATGAACAGGATATTCAATACAGAAGGAGTGAGGTATTTATGAAATCTACCATAAGGAATGATATATTGGAGTCATTTTCACTCCAATGGCTGTACCTGCAGGATCTTCTCACAAGTGAAATTAATAGATAACAGATCTCTAAAATAGATATGATTTTCTGCTGTGGAAAACTAGAAGTGTAAAGGCATTTAAAAAGTATGATAGTGATTGTGGTATATCCAAAATCTATTCAAAGGGAAACAGCAATTTCTCAATTTTGCTGCATTTGCTATCCCATTATTTCCTCATCCCTTTCTCCTCTTATTTTTTTTTTAATTTTCTGTATATAGCTCCAGCCACAGATTTTGCTCTGGCAATAAGAGACATGGAGTTGCAAAAGTCAAGTTCAACTTAGTTTCTGAAGTTGTATCTCAGGCCACATTTCCGAAACTTCTCGGTTTTCCCGAGAGAAACGGTCTGATACGTTTATCACGGCCATTGTTTTCAATGAAGTTTGCTAGTAAAGGGAGAAAAGCTACTTGCAAAAATTCACAGGAAAGAAAGCAACTTCTGAGGCCAGTGTTTGATACTTTCTGAATGAAGAATTAATTGTAGAAGTTCACTACTCTCCAGGTCTTGTCTTTCTATGCAGGCTGCATTCTCCTTCCAAGGCCAATAATTCATACAGGAGAGATGGACCAAGGAGAAAAGAACAGGTTTTGCTCTGGTAATAAAAGACACAGAACTTGAAGAATGTAGAATTCAACTGTGTTCCCTAAGTGCCAATTTAGGTTTCAACATGAAGATTCTGCTTCATTTTCTTCTGAGACATGGTATGATATATCACTCATTCACTGCGATTGGTTTCAATGGGGTTTGCAGGTAATGGGAGCAAAGATGCCCAGGGAAACTGCACTGGAAAGTGCAGTAAAATGCTGAGCATGGTGTGTGACTCTTTACCAAGGTGGAACTGCCTGCCAAAGTGCACTACTCTGCAGCTCTTTCTTTCTATGCAAGCTGCCTTCTCCTTCCTGGGCCTGTCTCTTGTACAGGACTAGTGAGCCTGGGAGAAAGGACCAGGTTTTTCTCCTGCTAGAAAAGACAAAGAGTTTGCAGAAAGGAGAGTTCAACTGTGTTCCTTAAGTTGCACTGTGGGAAGCATGTGCAACACTCCTGCTCCATTTACCTGAGAGAGATGGTCTGAAATACCAGCCATTTGCTGCCATTGGTTTCAGTGGGGTTGGCTGATGATGGGAGCAAAGCTGGTTTTGAGCCTGAGTTGGCACTTGACTACACAGGGTAGGAAGGGAAAGGCCAACACCAGGTGTCCTTAACAGCACAGAGGAGGAGGGGGTACAGGAGACGTTGGCTGGGGCCTCAGTTTTAGGGTTTGCAATTTGTTTTAAAAAGATAATGAAATGGAAGACTGTGTTAGGGAGACTGCCAACAGGACAGCACCTGGATCTGGCAGGATTTGTAAGCCAGATAGGCACATATGAAATCGAGACCATGTGGCGAGGGTAGGGTGCACCACTGTGGTGACCTGGACTTCTGGACCTGGACCAGGGACGCAGGGTGTGTAGCCAGGATAGAAAGATTAGACAGGTGATTGGTGCTTGGCAGAAGCCATGCTTGGCATTGGCCGGGTCTGGGCCATCCCCACCTTGACCCCTAGATACGTGTATCCAGAATAGGGTCCACTGTAGTATGTGCAGGCTGCACCTGGCCTCCATGTAGTTTTGAGTGGCCTGTGAGCTAGGAATGGTTTTCATAGTTTTAAACTGTTGGGAGCAAAATCAAAATAAGAATAATATTTTACATCACCTCCAAATGATTCCAAATCTAAGGCTCAGTATTTATAAATGAGGTTTTATGGGAACACATCCGTGCTCCTTTCCCCTCTGGTGCTGTGGCAGGTGGCTCTGTCCCCTGAGCTTCCCATCAGTGCCACCTGGGCCTGGATGGAAGGACTCTATGATCCTAGTGTGGACTATCAGTATCTACAGAAGGCAACTGAGAAATACAGTGGCTGCCTAGATGAATAATTATTACAGTAAAAGAAACCACCATTGATAACCCTCAAAAATTTCCCTTTGCTTCAAACTCACCCTTCCCATCACCTTGGAATAAGGATCTTTCTCATCAACCCAGTGTCACTTTTGCTTATTTATTGTTTTAAATTGTTCTTTTTAGGTAATCACACATAGTCTTTTTAGTCACAACTCATATTTTGGGAAAGGTGCTGCAGCTTCAGGGAGCAGAGCTCAGAAGTAGAGCTGAGTGGACCAGATACCTGTGCCTGCTCCTCGTCCACCCTAGGAGGGATCTGCTTAGAAAAATGGTGACCTCCCTACAGGGTGGCCATGCCAGGAGAGAGAGCCAGTGAGGTTCCCTGGGGTAGCAGGGACAAGGGTCAGGTGTCTGTGGCGTGGAGCCCTGGTGGGCAGAGGACAGCACACCTGCACCTGGGCCTCTGGCAGGTGGATCCTCATGGCCAGCTGGCTGCAGACATGGATGTCAGGGAAGTGAGTGAAGTGGAAGATCTCCAGCTCCTGCAGCTGCTCTGGGATGAAAGTGGTGCGAGCCCTGCGCTGAGTCCTCTCTGCTGCAGCAGAGAGGCCAAGTGGTCAGGTTGGGACCGAGGCTACCATTTGGGCAGGAGCCAAGTGCGCTTTCTAGAACTTTCTGTCTTGTGCTTTGTGCTATGATGCTTCATGACTTTCGTCTATAGCAGGAGACCTAAATAGCAGCCTTCAGACTGAGTCTGCCCCACTGCTTTTAGATCAAGTTTTGTTAGAATACAGCTTCATGGGGTATTATGCTTTCACATAATAACAGCAACACTGTCATTGCAACAGAGCCTGTGTGGCCATAAAAACTAAAAGAGCTGCCACCTGCTCCTTACAGAGAAGTACGACAGCCTTGTTCTGCAGAGTGAAGGCTCTGTTGCAGACAAGACTTATCTAGCCATTTCCGGTTCCCATCCAGCCGAGTGCTGTACCTGCTTATCCTCCATTTCACTCAGCAAGGACAGCACTTGTGGGCCTCAGTTCAAAGCAGATATTGGGACCATTTGTTCCAAAGGAAGCTGAAAGCTTTCCTTCTCATCCCAGTGTCTCTCAACTGGTCATGGCTGGTCCAGAACAGGAGAAGCTGGCTGAGTAGGCCCTGAGCACAACTGAGATCCCCCAGGAAGTCCATGTGCAGTGGGTGAGAAGGCCTGCACCTGGAGTCAGGAATCAAGGTGAGGTGAGTGACGCATGTGGAGTTTGTCCCTGTGGCTCAGTTGCAGCAACACATGTGGGGCACAGTCACATTGCCTGAGGATCTGTGCCACTGGAGGTTTTCTCCTCTGCATTTAAAGAACCTCAAAAGCCCTATCCTGGCTCTCACTTTAGCTTCCCTCCATGTCAGTGTCCTGCAGACCATGAGTCAGACCTCCAATGACACAGGACTGATTTGGGGGACCTGGAAGTATGGGGGGTGTTCTGTCCCCACTCTGTTCATCTCTGTCTGAGCAGATGGCATCCAGCAATCATGCTGACTGTGGCCCTCAGTGGAGAAGGGAATGACCAGTGTCCTGAGGGATGAAAGTAAACCCTTCAGACCCTGTCACCTGAGGTGGTGCTATCAGGGGCAGGAGGTGACCGGAGCTCCACGAGAAGTCGAGCAGCGTGTTGGCAAAGGACTAGAGACAGGCTGTGGAGGACTTCGGGGCAGGGAACCAAGTTCGTGGTGGGCTGCCTAGACCCTACACAGGCTTCACTGGATGCCTGGGCGGGACCTCTGCTCAGAAAGGACAGGGGGCATCAGGCCTTGCCTTCCCAAGTGGACTGGGAGCCCTGACAGAGCAGGACATGGAGAAAACCCCTGGGTTTTCTCCCAGGCCTGGAAGCTCCCTACAGGCTCACAAAGAAGCTGGAGGTGTCACAGCCTGGGCTCCACAGAGGCCAGCCAGGGGCTCCAGCAGCAGGAGAGGGTGCAAAGGCAGTGGCACCTGCTACTGCATTCAGGCAAGAGCTGCAAGTCACACTCCAGTGGTCCCCAAAGAGGAGAAGTCAGCAGAACCTAATTAAGCCCCCACCGTTTAGCACATTGATCATATGAATTGCACAATTTACACAGGTGATTAGGCCGTCTAATTACATGCTGAGCTCCCTACACCAGTTCCCTTGTGATTGCGCCTTTCTGGCAGTCTGCTGACTGGCCTGGCTGGGCACAGGGCCCAGGGCTCTGCGTGACCCTGTGCTAAGTGGGGCTGTCCCTGGGCCTCCCTGCTGGGCTGACTTCTGACACAGAGTGGTATGGCCCTTCTCTGGGTCATGGCTTCCGGGTCCCCTCCTGGCACAGGGTGGGAGGTGGCTCCCTAGCACGGCCTTCAATTCTCTTCCTGGTCTTCCTGGCAGGTGCCACCACCTTGGCCCTGGCTAACTTCTGTGGTTTGGTCCTGCCTGGCCATTTCTGATCCCCCACGTGGCCATGGTGTCTTCTCCATCTGCTCCCTGAGTCCTTATGCTCCACCTGTCTCCTGACCTACTCATCTGTCAAAGCTCAAATCGCAATGCTTCCTCTCCAAGGTCTGCTGTGAAATTCCTAGTGGAAACACAATAGATTTTATTTTTTTGAAAAGAAAATCACAGAGCTAAATCCAAGCTTGCAACAAACCAGTCTCCACATTTGTCAAACAAACTAAGCAAGACCCACTCTCAGTCTTTCTGACACAATATCCACAGCGACGATTACTGGGTGGTAAATGATAGAGTTAGTTACATTTTCCTTCTCCTTTCATTAGCTGTACTTTTTATTTCTCTTGAATAAATACAGACTTTTGAGTAAATAAACAACAAAAACTCAGCAGTGCGGGAAGAGCGAAGACAGAGCAACTGTTGGGAGATGAGCTCAGAGCCAGGCCGGGCTGAGGTGCTGCCGGGACACGTCCAGCTGCTCTCTGCGCAGCAGCGTGCGTGTTGGCCTCTGTCCGGTGCCATAAGTGAACAAGACTCCAACAGCTGTGCACACACATGGGCCCACACTTCCTGCTCTTTCACTTGTATTCTTTTTTTTTCTTCCTTTCTCTTTAAACAAAGCACTGTCACCTTTGATTAAAGGAAACCTTATGGAACTCAACAACAAACAGCAGCAGAGTCCTTCACACTAGTGTGTAGGACCCAGGATGGTGCTGATATGTGGCTTAAGAAGCCTGGGCCTTGCCAGCCATAGGATCTGGGACACTGGTACACAAGCACAAAGATCAAAGTTCCAGGTCTGCACCCTTGACCTTCGGCCACCTCTCCGTGTGACTCTGCTTGGTGACCTTAGCCTCCTGGTGTGCTGCAGTGGCTATTTCTGCAGGACAGCCTTTCCTGCTCAGTCTTTTGCTTCCCTCACGTCCCTGGGCTGCAGCCCTGCCCCTCCTCCCTGGCACCCCGTCCTCTGCCACACCTTCTGCAGCTCTCCTGGTGGCTTCACACAGTACTTGTGTTTCCTCCTCTACTTTGAAAGCGCCTCTTCAGATCTTAGCTTGCTACTAATGTCACAACTGATGGCTTCACAACAGGAGGTGCAGGTCTGGGGGCTCACACATCAGAGGTACACAAGCCAGTGGGTTTCTTTCCTGCCCCTGGCAGGGCAATTGTACTTCAACAGATCTAACTCATCTCTTCATGGAGAAATTGCATGGGTGCATATGCCCCAAGCCTGCTCCACCCCTCAGCAGAGAGGCACACAGACAACACCAGCTATGTAGTGAGGGGATGTTTCAGGGTGTGACACAGGGAGGGTTCCAGAACTGGGTTCTGTCCAGCAAGACAGCAATACCCAGTCACCCATTCTGCCAAGATATGGGGCATTTCCAGGTTCTCTCTGTTAAAGGTTTGAGTGACAAGAGTGAGGTGTCCCCAACTAGGGCTGTCCAGGGTCACAGGGCCTTGCAAATGTCCAAGATCCCTACTGACCAGCACTGATTATCCCCTCTTAGGGTAGGAATCCCTCCGGGAGCTTAGCACTGGTGAGAACCTTAAAGGCCCGAGATGGAGCCACAGAAGCCTGTGGCATAAAATCATCTGCCCGGCAGATCAGAGTGGTGGGAGGGGCTGGCAGGAGCCCCGCCCTCATCCACACAGGCCGTACTGCCCCGCCCTTGGCCTCCCCAGGGTGTGGAAGAGGAAACTCTCTTTCTGGGGCGCTGGAATTCTAGTCTTTAGAGAGCTTGAAGACAGCCCAAAGGCCAACATGTAGATGACTCCCAGTATTCTGGCTGACATCTCCCTGTTCCCAGGTCTGTGGGACACCCTCTTCTCTCACTCAGCCTGGAGGCTGTGACCAGCGCTCCTCCTGTGGAAAGTCCTCTCACCTCCCCAGGCCCTGAGTGTGGCATCGACGGCACACGCCAATGGTATCTTCCCGTGGGATTGCATTTCCCTCCTCTCATCATCACCGATTCATTCATGTCCCAACCCTCATGGACACCATGAGATAGGTTTATGGATTCTCTAATATCCTTTCCTTTGAATTTATTTTCTTCAAGGAGATGCAACCTAGTGACTTATTTTTAATGCTTAGAATGTGGCAAAGTAGGAGCTCTGACTTCCGGGGCTGTGGATCCCACCTGGCCACTCCCTACTGGATCACTCACTCTGAGATGCCCTCTGCTGTGTGGAGGCCTCACCAAGGGCTGGTACCACAGGCCTGCCAGGTGCTCCAGCTTCAATCTCATGAACGACATGGGGCAGAGCTACCCCATCAAAGCACTCCTCAATTCCTGGTCCATAGAAACTGAATATGAGAATGAACCTCTCTTGTTGTGTGAAGCCCCTGGGATTTGGGGTGATTTTTATACATCAAGTATGCTCGGCATTCGGAAGATACTCAGTAGCTATTGGTTGCAAGCTCAGATAAGAATGTGATGAAATTTACACAACAGCCACATGAGTTTCCTCCATGCCCTGGCTCTGGGTCCTCGACTGTGGTGATGTGGTTGTGGCCCGACTCACATTCTCCTGGGTTCCATTCTCTCCTGCCGTGGGCCAGAGCACCCCACGCCTCCCCAGGGCTCAGGTGCTTTAGGCACGCTCTCCACCCCTGCTCCCTTCCTGGGCTCCCCGCTACTTTCCTCCAGGGTGCACTGCATACCCACATCAGATATTTGCTCAGGTCTGGCTTTGGAGGAACCCACAGTGACCCACAGCTCTCTGGCAAGCAGGGGCTGCACTGTCCCTTTATGTTCTCCATGAGCTGATGGCTGGGCCTGGTCTCGACTCTGGCACCTTGGAAGAAGGGGTGTCCTTGGACCAGGTGCATGGGGTCCTGGGGCAGGACTGAGACCCACAGGAGGGAGGCCAGGACACTCGTGCATGTGAGCTGCTGCTCCCTTGGCCTCTGACACAGCCCTGGGTTTCCACTTGTGACAGCCAGGGCCATCACCTCATAAAGGGACATCGCATCTCGGCTAGGCCCCCAGAGCAGAGACAGAAGGGTGGGAGGAGAAGCTGAGATGAAAGGATGGAGAGAAAGGAGGGTGGAGGGACAGGGAAGGGGAGGAAGAAGAGGAAATGGGGTGGATGAAGGGGGGAAGGTGGAGTGTTGGGAGAGTGTTCCCAAGACACGCAGCAGGCGGAATATTTGGTCAAGTAGGTGCTCTGAAGACAGTTAGGCCCAGGCTCATGGACGAGGCCTCAGGATGCGGGTCAAACACCAGCCCAGGGTCTGGTGTCCACAAGAGGAGGGAGCCTTGCTGTGCACAGAAGAAAGGCAGGTAGAGGCAGAAGTGCAGATCAGAACCAAGGCCAGAGCTTGCTGGAGCCCCACCCCCAGGAATGTGGGCGGAGTCTGACTCCACAGCAACTACAACATCCAGACCCAGACACAGAGGGGGAGGGAGGCATGGAAGGGCCAGAGGGGCACAATGTGGGTGTAGAGAGAAGGGTCAGAAGCCAGGGCGGCTCCATGTGTCTGTGGGGACAGTGACAAGCTTAGTAGTGAGCAGGGACCGTAGGTATGCGAGTGAGGACCATGCCAGCCTGCTGCTGTTTTAAATAAAGTTTGATTGGAATGTGAGCTGCTTCACCCTTCACACCCTTAGCTGGCTGTGGCTACAGGGTATCCCTCAGACACCACAGTTCCACTGGGCTGTGGCTCCCATATGGTGGGCAGGGTCAGTACAACCTGAGGAGACTTGGCCAGGGCTTAGTGGCCAATCTGAGTGTGCTATGGAGGCCAGTCACACCGCTGGTGCTAATCACCACAGATGCTTCCTGAGCAAGCAGGAGTGTGGGGTCCCCACACTGCAGGAGTCTCCCTTGTCTCTCTTCTCCCTTCCCCTGAGCTGTGCAGTGGGAGAGTGCAGGCCAGGTGTTTCGCACCAGGGTTGGGCCCTCCAGTAGAAAGAAGGTTCATCCTGACTCAGCCACCTGATTATGAAGGTTTTGGGTGTCACGGGGAGGGGGAGGTTTCTGGCTGCTCCCACTGACCGGGTGGGTCCACCCTCAGGAATGAGAAGACAGGAAGGAACCTGGCAGTTATCCAGGGAAGTCCTGTAGCCAGCTGGCCCTGCCCTGCTGTGTGCCAGCTCCAGGGCTGGGACAGGCCCAGCCTCTCTGAGCATGGCCTCTTCAGGGTGGGACCCGAGCCCCCGGTCAGAACCACTCTTGCCTCTTACAATGCAGAGTCCTGCCTCCCCGCCCCCCGAGAGTTAAGCTGGGTTCTTCCAGAGCCTAGAAAGCCACATTTCCATGCCTGCCCAGCCATCTAGGCAGCAGCTGCCCACAGGGCCTATGAGTCAGTGAACAGCAGTCGCCTCCCCTCAGCAGCGCAGCACAGTGCAGGTGCTGCTCACCTGGAGCGGCCTGGGCTGGCTGAGGAACAAGTCTGAAGCATCGCTGGGCCAGGCCTGGGGTTCTCGGTGAGCCCCTACCCCTGCCTGCCTGGCTTGTCGGCACTCAGGGATCTCAGGAGGCCCAGGAGGCCCAGGATGTCGGGTTCTGCTGAGCAGTCCCAGAGCAGCAGAAGGGGCTGCTCAAGGAAGGAGCTGGGCCTCTGCTTCTTGTACTGGCTCAGGAAGCCCAGACCCACCATACCAGAGGGGCTCTGCAAGGAGAGCCCGGCCTCTGTCCCTGAGCTTCAGCACCACCCCTACACCTGCTGGTCCTGGATGCCAGGAGCTGGGTGATCACTCAGAGCCACTTACCCTGGTGCTGCTTCTGTTGGCTTTCTGGCTTGGCCTGGTCTCGCTGCCCCGAGGGCTTCTGGAGGATGGACTTGAAGGAGAAGGACAGGCCCAGCTTCTCAAGGGCCTCATGGCACCCTTCACGCTTCCATGCACCGAGGAGCAGGGCCACAAGGCTCACTGGCCAGCTGAGAGGCTGGGACTCTGCCCAGGGTGCTACCAGTGGTGGAGGGAGAGGCGTGGCCAGGGAGCCTCCTGCTGGCTTATCTGGGCATAATACTGTCTGCAGGGACTTCACAGACCTGGCAGCTCCCCAGACCAGCTGGCAGCTACATCTCAGGTCCACTCCTGGGCTCTCACTGGCCTGGCATCAAAGGCAGGACCACCGCCAAGCAGGGCTCAGTGCTGCAGAGAGCAGGTTTCTGGGTGAGGCTGGGTCCGTGGTGCTGTCTGCCCTGCTGCCTCCTCTGTCTCCTCTCTCTGCACCTGGCCAGCCCCCCTGCCCAGGGTCACAGCTCTGCTCTGGTTTCTCCCTCCTCCCTTCCTTGTGGCCTCTGTGTCTGGAGTGTCCTCAGCCACATTACTGTGTAACCATGGAGGGCAGTCAATGCTGATATGGGAGGAGTGCGCAGGGCAGGTGCTGAGGCCTGGGGAGGGCACACCAGCAACCCACGGTCCTCTTACCTGCACTCCCAGACATCAGGCAGCAAAGGCCTCCAAGGAGCTACAGAGCATGTGGGGAAACTGAGGCCAGGACACAGAGGACTGGTGGGCAGGAGGCAAGGATTGACTCAAACCTTCCACAGGCAGGGGTTGAGCATGTATGGTGGATGCCCTGGTGAAAAGGCTCTGAGGTGTTCAGGTGAGGCCTGCACTGGGCAGGGCCAGGCTCTGCTATAGGGTCATTATGTCCTGAGGCTGCCATGCCCCACAAGGCTGTGGGATAGGGTATGGGGTTCAGGGCCAGGAGCAGGATGCTGGTGGGCTCTGCTCACATGTGTGGACCAGATGAAGCTGCATCCTTGCCTGGTACAGGAGGTGACAAAGATGCTGTCTTCTTCTAGGAGGAGAAGGCATCAGGATGGTAGCCATTCTCATGACTACAGAGTTCAGGGCTGGGGTCCCAGAGATACTAGTTCTAAGGACTGCAGTTGGTGCTTCGTGCAGGAGTGGGAGGGAGCAGGTGGCTGGCAGGTTTCACCTCACAGGGTCAGAAAAGCTCTGCTGGGTCCTTTGGGGGGGTGGGCATCAAGAGGATGGACAGTGGAGGCACAGAATTATGATCCTAGCATCCTCAGAGGCTGAGACAGGAGGACTGCAAGTTCAAATCCAGCCTGGGAAACTTAATGAATCAGTGAACTGCTGTCTCAAAACAAAAATAAACTGAAAAGTTCTGGGGAGATATCTCAGTGCAAAGATGCTCAGAGAAATCCCTAAGAGGAGGGAGGGAAAGAGGGAGAAAGAGGCAAGGGGCACTGACTTTCAAGGTGAGAGGGGCTCATGAGCTCTGAGAACACCTTTCTGTGCAGATGTCCCAGGGCTAACCACCCACAGTTGTCTTCAGGTGCCTGCACCAAAGGGTTCGCAGGTGCACTGCACCGCTGAGGGATGGAGAGGAGCTGGCAGGGCGCCCGTCCTTCGACTTCTGTGCTCTGCCCCGTCAGGGACCTAGCCCTGAGCTGTTACTCAGGCCATGGTTGCCCACGAGCCAGGCTTCATGGAGTTGTGACTGCTGACGTGCCTATCTGCCTTGCTGTCCAGCAGGGTCCAGTGGTTCTCAGGTGAGGACCCTGGAGCAGGGCATCATGTCTGTGGCATGAGGCCCGTTGGTGGCCTGGGTGATGTCATTCCCTCCTCTGGACACCAGAAGAGAGGCTCCTGGCATACAGACCAGTGACGGTGCCATAAGAGTACAGCGCGTGGTGGGGGATGCACCTGACTCCACACTCTTGTCCCGTCTACTTTTCTCTGCTGGCCGCACTACCCAGATGCAGTCACAGTTGTGGGCACCCATGGCTCTGGAGAACACGAAGCGATGACTGGCTTCGGGAAGTGCCTCTCCCCAGTGGCCCAGGACAGGACAGCCTGGATGGGTGGGGGCAATGTGCGGGTGTGTTGGGATGTGACGTCACACTGTGGTGCATACTGAGTGTGGTTGTGGCAATGGTAGGTGGCCCCGGTGCCTAGTAGGTGCCCAGATGTTGGACGCTTCAGGTACAGCCAAGAAGGGGACATCCTGGGTAGGGCTGGGACAAACAGGGAGCAGGGCCAGGAGTGACCCTCCTGGTGTGCCTGCCGGGGATCAGGTGGGCCTCCAGCTCTGTCACACATGTTAGCCTCACTCAGGAAGCTGCTATCCACCTCATCCTTCTGAGCCTCCTCCAGCCTGTGACCCTCCTCCTCACTTGCCGTTGTTCTCCCAGAGCTGCAAGGTGCTAGGGCTGAATGCAGCCAGGGGACACGGCTGGATCCAGGCCACCTGTGCTGAGCACAGAAGTATGGGTGGGAACTCGCCTGCCCTGGGGTGGTAAGAGCTGTCAGGCACATACTGGGCTGGGAGGAGCAGGGAGAGGTGGCCACGGGTGGGCACCGAGCAGGCTGGATGCCTCCTGTCTATCTTCATCAGGGTGGCAGAGGGCTGGCACTGCCTGGGCCTGGCCAGGAGAGGGCACTCGTGACCTGCTTTTCCTGGACCTGCTACACCTGAGTCTCCTCCAGTAGCTGACAGAGGCCAGGCTTGGTGGGGCTTTTGAGGGCTGGGCTTTGTATCTCCCAGACCTGGAGGCCTAAAGCCCAGATCACACCTGGCACCTGGTGAAGGCCTGGCGGAGAAGCTCCATGGGACGAGGGAGAGAGGGGTCCTCCATGGTGGTAGAGGAGTGAAGGAGCAGAGTTGTTCCCCCAGACAGCAGCGCTGGCCCTCATCCTGCAGGACAGCATCACCCCTGACTCTGCCTGCCAACAGGTCTGAGCTGGCACTCTCAGCCTCCTCCTAGTGCACCTCCTCCTCCTCTTCCTCCTCTTGCCTCCCTCTCCAGCTCCCCAGGCACAGAAAGCATGTAGCTCTGTGGAGGGTCACAGCTGTTTCCATGCTGAGAGTTTTGCTCCTGTCATTTCTCCTGCAAGCTGGACACACTTGACTCTGGCCTGCTTCTCAGCCTGGCTGCTGCTGGCAGGTGGCAGCTACGATGGAGCCGTCTGGGTTTGGATGCTGGGACCAGCTCCCTGGGCAGGCATTGGCCATGAAGAAGTTCCCAGGACCACGGTGCTGTCCATCCTCTGGGGAAGGGCCTCCTGCACAGTGGCCCTGTGGACAACAGGAACAGAGGGCTCTGAGGCAGCAGCACTCAGAGGAGCTGCCCCTCGACAGGGGCTTCAGATGCCTCAGTGCAGATGAGAGATCAGAAAACGTGTGCTCAAACAGAGATCCGGCGAACAAAAGCAACTCCGTGCTGCAGGCAGCAGGAACTGTCGCAGGTGGTCTGTTGCTGACGCCTCTTCCTCTTCGGGTGTGCGAGACCATATGTCTACACGGGTAAGGCCTGGAATTGTGGTCCACAAATGTTCTGCACTGATGCTGGGCAGGAGCCCAGCCTCCCTGGCTCCCCGACTGTGTCCCCACTGGACCCCTGACAGCCTCAGGTCCCCAGGCAGCCCTGCACCGCCTCAAGGCTGGCTTAGTCCACAGAAGTTCATTTATGAAGTTTAAATTCCATAATTTTTATGCCCTGTGCAATATTATTCTTCTGATTTTCCCAGAAGTTTAAAGATGTGAAGAGCTGTCAAGCGCATGTGGCCACAGGGACACAGGAGCCTCTGGGGGCAGACTGTGGATCTGCGTGAAATTAACTCCGTGATGGGTGAGCTGTGGTACCGATGACAGCTGGGCCAGGCTCTGGGGAAGAATCACAGACCCAGAGCCTCTTGCACACTGCTCTCTGGGTGCAGCCCTGGCAGCCTGTGAGGAGGCACCACTGCTGAGCCAAACCTAATGCCCAGTGTCTGCCAGTTTCTGAGATGTGTTTGCTCAGCAGGGGGCGGGGCAGGTCCAACTCTCCTCCTCCGCTTGCTGTCTCATTTTTTTTTTTTTTGACAGAGTCTCCCTTATAGCCTAGGCTGCCCTTGAACTCACAACGTTACCCAGGTTGGCCTTGAACTCAGGACAATCCTCCTGATTCAGCCTTCTGAATGCTGGGGTTATAGGAGTGTGCTAGTATGACTGGCTTTTGTTTTCTCTTTAGCCAACACTGGAGCAGGTGGTCCTTAGTTCCCAGGCTGTGCAACCCCAGTCATGTTTCCTGCTGAAGGTGAGGGCCAGGCCACTGTGGAGGGCGAGCGGAGCCTTCACTTCCCGCCTCTGCAGCCCTGCACTGACCAACACCCCTATTTCCTAAACCCGACCTCCCGCACCCCATCTCCCATACCTCCACCGGCCTGCAGGGGCCTCCACCTGGGACCCAGAACCTCTGTATTCCTCTCCCTCACTCTCGCAGTTCCTCCACTTGGTTCATTTACTGCTCAATCTGTGATTAATTAAAACAATTTAAATCCCTGCGCTGCTGCTAAACGCATCTCAGCACCTCCTTCATAGGCACATGGCTGCGGTGGGGCTTGCCAGCCACCAGGGGGCGCCATGCCAGGGAAGCCCACCCCAAGTCAGGTCCACTAGAGAAATCCGGAAACTAGGTGGTCTTCTCCGCAGCGGACAAACAGACATAGAGTGGACTGTGATGGCCTCCCTGGGTGGGGAGTCCCATGACCTGCATCCTTACTGGGGTGATGGTGGCGGGAGGACTGGCAGGGACAGACAGGGCTGCCCCTTCGTGGATAGCCCTGGTCCTCCTGCTTTCAGACCTGGGGTTGCCAGAGCAGCAGCCAGAGCCGTGTCTGTCCCTCTGCGGAGCCATAGGCACCAGGAGAGGTGCAGCTGCACCAGGGACTGAGTTCCACAGTGCCAGGGCTTCGGGCACCGCCTCAGGGCAGCTGGTGCCTCTGTTCTGTGGTGAGAGTCTGGTCTCTCTGCCCCATTCTGAGCGGGCTAACTGTGACCTGATGGACACAATGGATGGGAAATAGCACCTGGGACAGCATTAGGGACTGCGAGGCCTGAGGACCGTTGTGGACCTGTGCCTGGCTCTCGAGTGAGGACGTGGATGCAGGAGCAGGACCACAGCGGCCCTCCTGGACTTGGTGGGAGGAGGGAGGCTTTGTGCTTCCCGGCCCTGAAAGAGCGTCTGTTCCTCAGCACGCCCCGACTTGTGTGAACAGACTGGGCGTCCCCGTAAAGGCCTCATCCTCATGGAGAAGGGAGATGGCGAGCGACAACAAGGCCAAGGCCGTGTGCCTGGGACTGAGCAGCAGAGCCGGGGTGGGGTCTGGTGGACCGTGGCAAAGTCCTGGGACATCCGAGGGCAGGAAGCGATGCCACCTGCGTGGCTTACAGGAGGCTGCTCTGTGAGAGGAGGTTGTGGAACCCTTGATAACTGGTGCGCTGCTGGCAGACCCGAGGGCAGGGCCTGGTGGAGGCCGGGGAGCCTCAGGGGAGGTGGTGTGGGGAGGGCCCCCACACTCTCGCAGCCGCCTCTTGTGCACCTCGATGCCTTCTATTAGCTGTGCGGTCTCTGCCCAGGCACGAGAGACGTGCGGAAATCAGATCTCGGCTTCACGGATCCACGGCGTTGAGCCCCAGAGAGCCCCATGCGCTGGGACGCAGGACGGAGGATCCTGACATCCAGGCCCTGCCTGAGTGAGGACCTGGAGGGCCCTGCTCAGGATGCTGAGTGGATGTGGACCTGGTGTGAGGGAGAAGGGCTGGACCTCAAGCGCTGTCAAACCCCCCTCGAGGGCCGGACCGGGGTGCAGGAGGAGCCAGCGCAGCCCCAGGACCGCGTCTTCCTGCTGCTGCAGAGACAGCGAGTCCAGCAAGGAGGCCCAGGACTCTGATGCGCCTCACGGACCGAGGGGTCCTCACAGCTGCACTCAGACTCTGCATACAGACTCCCGCTGACAAATCTGCTTCTGTCCCGCCAGGACGAGTTAGGGTTCCAGCCGTCTGCCCTCACCCACGACCCATTTACTCCTGAGCCCTACATGGCCTGGCGCTGGCAGCCGAAGGGGCCGTCCCCAGCCCAGCCAGCACCATCTGTACAGATGGGCAGCACAGCTCCAACTACTGAAGTGCCCTCGCTCTCTGTGCTGCAGGACGGGCACATCCGCCAGTGCTCCCGGACGGGCACATCCGCCAGTGCTCCCGGGCTCACAGACAGGCCTGTGGCTCTGCGCTGGGCTGCGGCTACTCCCCATGCCAACCAGTGCCAGGCAGTCTGACTGCGCCCTTTCTTGCAGCCCTTCCCTGAGCTGGCCTTGCTTGTTGGAGACCTGGGATCTTGGCTGTGATGGAGCAGGTCTGAAGGGCCCGTTTAGCCTACCCAGAGGCTTCTGATCCAGAAGAGTGGTGCGGTCCCTGGGTTTCGGCAGCTCCCTCTGCTGCCCTCTGCTGGTTACAATGTCACATAACTTTCCTGGCTCCCTACATGGGGCGGGGCCTGGGCCTTCGCCTTCCTGGTCACTGCATGGGAGTTTGTATTGATGATTCTGTCTCTCTGCTCCGAGGCAGAGAGAGTGGGCTAGGCGCTGGGATATCGGGTGCTCAGGCTCAGCGGAGCTACAGAGGCCACAGCTCTCTGTAGAGCTCGGGAAGCTCAGTCTGCAGTCCTCGTGGGACTTCCTCCGCGGGGCTCCTGAGCTGGGCTGGGACAACGGAGATTGCCAGGGACAACAGCGATTGCCAAGAGTCCTGGGAAAACCCACACCAGGGACGAGTCCGTGGAGACGAGGAGGAGGAACATGAGAGAGAAGCCAGTGGAGTGGGGGATGGAGGCTGGACGGAGAGGCGGAGGCTGGAGGGAGAGGCGGGCTCTGGTGCCCAAGGAGGTGCCCAGCTCTCCCCTTCTGGGCAGCCGTGGTGGTGTCACAGGGACAACCTGCCAACAGGGTCAAGTTGACAAGTTTTGTATCATAAAACAAAACCCGGACCTTAGCCCCCTTTCCATTTGCTGAAATGGTACATCTGGCTCTGGGTGGGGCAGCCCTTGTGGGCAGAGGCTGCTGGTTGGACAGGTCTACAGACTGCCGCCCGGACTGGGCAGAGCTCACTCAGCTCCTGCAGAGGAGCCTGGCGGGAGCGAGCTGCCCCTGACCGGCCTCCACCTACCTGTGGGCGGAGCCCGCGATTTCACAGGCCAGGAGGCTGCCTCAAGGGACAGGACTGGACACCAGGAGCCAGAGCCCGGAAACCCCCCCCAACCTCTCTGCTCCATGGTTTGAGTTTCTCCTTCCTCCCCTCTGCACCCTCAGATTCTTCACCTAGACTTGGCCGGGCTGGAGAGCCGGTGATCAAGGCTCTGTGAACCGTGCTCTGGGCAGCACCAGGAAAACTTCCAGCTTCAAGCATAGGGAGCAAGCAGGGCCACTGCTGCTGAGTGGGGCCTCCCTGCCAGGGAGAAGTGGGCAAGCAGGAGTGGAAGGCTCTCTGGAGGCTTGTGAGCCCATGCAGCTCTTGGGGGTGTGGTCATCTCCCCCTTAGTGAGGACCTGTGAGGGAACACGTGGGTCTTGACAGCAGAAAACTTGGTCTCATCCTGTGCCACCTCCTCCCTGCATGGAGTGTGCCACAGGACAGCAGTGAGCAAGAGGATGGGTGGGCAGGGAAGGCTCCTTGTAGGTGGCACCAGACAGGTCTCTGAGGGACACAGAGGCATCCTCTCCAAGGCACTGGAGCAGGGAACCTCAGCCATGGCAGCAGAAGCACAGAGGGGCCCTTTAGTCTGCACCCTGCTGAAAACTCCAGACCAAGTTCTCCACAGTGCCCTTTCTTCTCCTGGTCAGCACGACCCCAGGGACTTCCCATTGTGCTGGTAGGAGACTGTCACACTGGAGAGATGGGTGCCTGCAGGCTGGGCAAGGTGCCCTCTCCATACCAGCCACTCTCTGCCTGCCTGTGCCCCACAGGGAATGAGCTTCCCAGGTGTGGGTCGTGACGACTTTGCTGACCTCACAATGTTGATGCCACATCAAAGTACATGTAGCTCTGAAGAACCTGTGCTCACAGCCCTCCGTGTCTCCTTGTCCTGTCTGTTGCCTGTGCCCACAGTGGCAGCTGAGGCTGTGACCGGTTGTGACTAGAGGTGGGTCTGACAGGACCTGGGTCTTCTCTTGCCACCCCTGGCTGTGCAGCCTCGGTGAGCTCACCGAGTCCCGCAGGCCTCAGTTTCTCCATTGTAGCATGGGGTGATAACTGATGTGCAGGGTACACGTGAGCATGGCATTGGGGACTGTGGCTGGGGACCACTTGGAGTTTCCTGCAGAGGAGGGTCAGACTTGGGGAGCAAAAGGGTGCACTGTGCAGAGAGGAGGAATATACCACGGAAGGCTCAGGAGAGAAGAGGGGTGCAGGGAAGGAGGGCCAGAATTAGAGGAGCAGGGCAGTATCTCCTTACAGCATGTACTTGTCCCTTCTTAAGGACTTGTCCCTTATTTCTCAAATGGAGCACAGTTTTAGTTATCTCTGTGTTCTCCAGATCCATCCAAAATTGAGGCCCCAGATGCTACCATTCAAGGTATGCCCTGGCACCACACTCTTCGGACTGCTTCTCCCTTGCCTGGCTGCCCTGAAGCTGCTATCAGTTGGTGCCTGGCTTGCCTCTGGATCCCCATTCTGGTTATGAACCCTGACTCCTTCCGGCTCATGGCAGACATCATCACTCCTACCCTGCCATACCCTGTGGCAGACATCACTAATCAATCACAGCACAATGTACACTGAGTCTGATCCTGGATTGTAGATCTTTCTCAACCCCACATCTGACAAAGTAGTGAGCACTAGAATTTGGGGGAGCCCTGGACACCACTGCTTTTGCCAAATCATGGTCCCTCTGTGTCCCCCAGGCATGCCTTTCTCTGACCATCGCCCATGGCTCTAACTGTTTATGAGGTCTGAACTTGCCCTGTCTTTCTTGCCTGTTTTTTTCACACCATGGTGGCTCTTACAAAACAAAATATTTTCAGGACAGCAAATAGGTGTCTTCCTGATGGAAAGGAGGTGGTAGAGTCTTCTGAGGTCCTTTGTCACCAAATTGAGGGCTTCTCCTTCTCTCAGACCCCATACCATTTAGCCACCTCTATGTAAGAGGGAGGACCCCCTCCAGATCCTCTTCTATGGCTCCATGCTGGGCAGTCTCTGCACAGATGACAGTCACTGCCATGAACTGGGGACCCTCAGCTCCATGAGGCAGAGAAAGGTGAGGAGACACTGACAGCGTATGGAGAGCTGGGCTCTGCACCATTCCTGAGATGTAACTCTGCTCTCTGACTTGGGCCAGGAGAGCAGCAGTCCTGTGAAGGACCCCAGAGCAGCTTTACTTCATTTCCTGTGTTAGTTCTGCTTAGCCCATGGGGTGCAGAACCCTGGGCCTCTTAAGTCCAGCAGCCTCAGGCATCTGATCCTCTGTGGTGGCTGCACCCTGAGGTCCAGGCTGTCACAGGCTGCTCCCCACTGTGCTCTCTGAGTGCCCCAGTCCCCTTCTGAAAAGAGTCACTTGAGAACTATAAACAAGGGATGATGTGGACACAAGTGCCACGTGGGGGATGGGGCCGTATCACCAAGAACGTGGGTGAGATGGTTGCCTCCTATGGTTCTGAGGCTGAACAGCGATGCTAAGGCAACACCTGAAGTTTATGTTACACAAGGTGCTCAGGCTCAAAGATGAGACTGTGACTGTGCCCAGTCCCGCCCTGGAGGCATCTGAGGAGAGATGCCCACCAGGGAAGAGGTGCTGCTCTCTACGAAGGAAGACCCAGGAGATGTTTTCTTTTCCTGTCAGCGTAAGGCCTGAGGCAGAAGTGACCTGCACATGGAAGCAGCCTCCATTTTGTGGCAGTGTCCAGCATGCTCAGGTCCTGACGGCTCTGTCTGCCACACTGATGCTGCCCTAGGCACCAGCTCCAGTGTGACCCACGGGACTGCGCGGCAAGGAGCAAGTCTCGGTGTGCCCCTCCTCGTGCTGCTCCCTTCTGCTCCACCTTTTTGTTTTAGACCCAAGAGCGTGCCTGTCTTAGGTTGACAGTCAATCCCTTGTGGCCTTACCCATCCTCGGGAACGTGTTTGGCCACACGCCCCTGTCTTAGGTTGGTCCACAGGATTGTCCACTCTTACCCGTCATTGACTACCGTTCTAGCAAGGTCAGCCAAATGCTGGGGTGATTTCCGGCCTCAAGAGCTTGCAGTGTCTGCAGCACCGCCCGTTCTCGAGCTGGCTGCCTAGCGCACCATCATCGCAGCGCCAGAACCATCGCTCCGAGGGCGAGAAGCAGCAGCATTCCCAAGGCAGCAGTCCCGGACCAAGCTTGAAACACTTGTCCCAGGAACGCAAAGAAGGACGCCGTGGAACACGCATCTTATTGATGGCAGCTATCTGTCGTTGTAAGACTAGAGTCTTATTTAAACCAAGTTCCACTTAACGAGTTGTTCAGTTGGTGTACCGTCTGGATGCACTGCACACTCTGGCGGCTGTTACACACACATAGTAATACTGGAGATTATGAGGTAACAATGCAGTCTGATGGTTCAAGGTAACTATGCCGGTGTGGAGGAGCTGATTTATCTCATTTGGGGTCTGAAGCGCGGCGGCTGTCTGTTCTGCAAGCCGGTCCAAGGTGGCCGCCGTCAGGGTCATAGAGGCGACTGCAAATCCCACCGCGGCAGCTGCCCCTACCGCCGCCAAGATCGCTGTCACAATGGCTGCCGTTACTCAAAAAATCTCTACGCGTGCAATAAAGCAACCCCGGGAAGGAATCTTCTATGCTAAATGATAAGGGCAAATAGGCGGGAATGTGAACAATCGAAGCATGGGCAGAAAAGCTTCAACATGAAGAGACAGAGCAATTCATAAGCAAACAATTCAATTCCCCCAACCCTCCTTGCGTCTCATTCCACAATACAAAAAAGAAAGGTGGCAAAAGGCAGGGAGGGGCCCGTAAGGTGTAGTTCTTCAACCCTCCCCCTGTAATATTGACAGTGCTAACCCAATCAAAGTTATTTCCCTGCATAGTACCTTTGGAGGCCGGGCGCCATACAGACTAAGGTCAGGCCTCAGTGTATGCGGTGACTGGCTCCAACATTCCATCCAGGGAATGGCAAAGTAAGGGGCAACACCCCCCGTCCCAGACAAGGGGGGAGAGGTGGCCTGGCCGCCTCATTCATTGTGTAGTTGGTGGTGGGCCTACTTTCTGAAGTCCAATAGATGGCCCAGTCCCGTTGGCTGGGATGGCAAATATGTCATGCAGGGTTAGATGCAGGCAAGACGTCGGGCGTTTAGAAAAGTTTCCCATCCCAAAAGACAGGGTGTTATTAAGGAGGAACATCCCTTTTACAGGTTGGTGCCTGCAGCTTTCCCCACTAGCAAGTAATTACTAGTAAAGAGAAAGAATGGTGTATCAGTTCCCAGCAGCAGCAAGACCGGCGGGTTCTTGACCAACGCCCATTGGGTCTCCTACGCCGCCACCCGAGTTATCGGCCACATCAGCAGCAGCATCACCGCCCATGGGCGCCATCTTTTCTGCTTGTTGTCTTTGCCGCTGGCCGTCATCCTGGAACACCCTGGTCAGTCTCTCAGGCACTCAGACTGGCGCGGAGGCATCCTGTGGGAAGACACAAATAGACCCTCTCTTCCAAATGAGAACGGGATCTGGACCATTCCACTAACCCGTAATAATGTCCTTCCATACCACGTCAGAGTGCTGTGGTCGCACATGTTGAGCATGGCGCTGTTCTGCGTCCTTTAACACCAATCCTAAACGCTCCCATTGCTGTTGATTAAGGTAGCCTTCTTGGGCAAACCTTGGGGCTAGCTTATCAATCGCCTCCAGGAAGCGTCGGGCCGCCCTTGTTTTTAAAGGCGTTCCACTAGCACTCAACAGGTCTTGAAGCGCGACCTGCATCTTGACTTTGGAGGTCTCAAAACCCATAATGAAAAGTGAAAGTAACAAAGAGACAGAAACGAAAAGAACACCCTTTAAGGGCGCTGGCTAGCCGGATTTAGTTGCTTACCGCAATCCTTCCCGCTCCCTCGCGGTCCTTCTCACCACTCACTGGCGGGCCTTTCCTTGACTGGTTGCTCTCATTGCCCCGGGTCCAGATTCCCAGGTTTCGGTATCACTTGATGCATCGCTTCTGCCCAGAGGAACGACACAACCATCTGTTCTGGAGCAAACTTTTAATGGAACAATCAAAAAAAATCCCTCTCTGCTTCCCTCTACCCACTCTTATATACCCTAACCAACACGGAGGCTGCCAGTGATCCAATCATCTTCCTTCTGTCCTAATAAGGTATCACAGCTGTGCAGCAAAGCAGGTTCCGTCACTTAATCCATGCCTCTTGGCAATCTTCCCGGCGCCATCTTAGCTGGTGCTACTCCCAACAACAGGGGACTAAGCATTAGCACGGGGCCCGTGTAGGTTGGTGAGCAGACGAATGGGCAAGTGAACACATCCCATCCATCTCAGGCCTGGCATGGTGCCGGATTGGGTGTCACTGCAGAGCAGCAGCAGAACAAGTGAGCCACAGCTCTGCCACAGATGGCAGCACAGGTGCAAGGTACAGTGTGATTTCTGGGTGCGGTCAGCATTTGAGTTGGGGACTTGGAAAAGCAGTCTGCCTGTCACAGTGATGACCTTTGCTTATCTGCTGAGGGTGGAGCCACCTGCTGCCTCACCTGGCCTAGACTGGAGTTTAGACCGCCACTCTGCTCTCCTGGGCTTCGGGCTCCACTGTGCTGGCTCAGCTGCTCACGGGATTTCTCCATACACATATCTTGTCGCTCTGCCTGCTGGAGGACTTTCATTGACAGGGTTGTGCACTCTGCGTTCTGCGTCAGTAATTTAGTGTGTGGCCCCTTTATTTACTCCACAGGTATTTCTCAGGTCCAACAGGATACAGATTTTGACTGCTCTAGATCTTAAAGATGGACCCACAGCAAGAGGTAAAAGGATTGCCTAGGAGCTGGAATAAAGAGAACACAGATGATTTTCCCCATAGACAGCACGTGGGAATCCTGGCCCAGCTCTTGGGATCTGCTGATGCTTCTGGGAAAATGAATGGCTACCTGCTGGGCCTGTCCATCACTGGCTTGTCCCCCTCTCTGTCTTCCCTAATGGGAGCAGAAGGGCCTCTGTCTGGCACATCTTCTCTCTGTCATTGCATCTCCAGCTGGGTATACTCCCTCTGGCTGCCTGGGAAATCAGGACCCAGGGTGGGGACAGAGCAGGGAGATGGGGTGATGTGTCATGCAGAGAGTTCACACCAAGACCAGGAGAAGATTTTCAGTGACACTGTCCATGTGGTGGGGTCCACTTGATTTCGGTGGCTCAAAAGTGCCCGTGAGGACTCAGCCAGGCTGATTCAGCTCTCAGGCTGCAGCTCTGTCATCCTCACAGTGACGCTGGCCATCCCCTCCCCAAACTCCAGGGCGGCTGCCTCTGAGCCTCTGATCTCCATGCCCCACACCAGGGCTTGCAACTCATGGGCAGCCATCCTCAGTCTCAAAGGCTGCCTTCTCCAGGTGGCCGGAGTCAAGCAGACTTCAGCTTTATCACCCCTCCCCTCCATATTCCACTGGTAACCTGGAGGAGCACATTGATCACTTCTGATATTTTCTCCATTTCTTTATAAACATGTTGACCATTCTTCCCTACAAAATTTGCCCCTGGAGCTGTCGTGTCTGTGTCCATGGGCCTGGCCCAGTGCCCAGAACATAGTCAATGCTCCATAAATACTTGTCAGGTGAGTCAGTAACAGTCTGTCAGCTAGTCAGTTATTTCCAGAGGAGCTGGTTTGGCCGTTCGAGAGGGACAGAGATCCGGACTGCAGGCTGTGGGTGGGCTCTGTCCGTCACGGGCTTGTCGCAGGGTGCTGCTCCCACCCTGAAGTGCTGACCGCAGGGAGCAGGCCGGGCAGAGGGACAAGGACTGGCCGGCTCTGCACTCCCCTCCATGTGGAGATGGTGTGCTTGGCCCCAGGACGGAGATGTGCTTCCAGGGAGACCAGCTGCTCTTGGGAGAAGAGTTTCTCTTGGAGAGGTGATGAGTCCCAGCCCTGCCTCTCCAGGGGGATGACGCTAGGCAGGCCCTCCACCAGCGTGAGAGTCTCTGTCTTTTTATAACTTGTGGTGACACAGTGAATCAAAGGCCACGCTAATGAGCTTGTAGGGATTTGTAAAGTGTCAGATGCAGCACACTTTAGGACCTTGTCCTTGTCTGTCTCTTCCTCCTCCTTCCATCTTCTCTCCCTCCCATCTCTCCCTCCTGGCTGTCAGCGGTTGTCCATCCAGTGAGGACAGCGTTGCCTCTGCTGAGCCTGGAACCTCCCTCAATACCCTAAGGCGCCACATGAATCTCCCTGGGCTGAATTAGCCTTCCCTCTCCTGAATGCCCAAAGCACTGGCTCAACATAACAACAAGGGACACCCCTTGGGGTTTAGAGCAGTTTTGTAAGGGGGTTGCTGTGTCGATACTATACCGAGCCTGTCTCTATATGAACAATTCCATCCTCACAGCAAGACTTTGAGAGTGGAATGTTCCATTTCATTGGTGAGGAAACTGGGGCACTGAGAGATTAAGTCACTTCCTCTAATTTAAGTGGAGGACAACAGGCACTCAACAGGATTGAGTAGCTCTGGATCTTGAGGTCTCTAGCAGGCAGAGCGAGGTTTACCTCAAGTTCTACATCTCAAGCTATGACCTCTCAATAATATTTCTCACTGTTCTGTATGCTGTTCTTAGTTGATAATTGTGTGCTTTCTTCAGTATGTGTGAAGTACTTGGGATCCAAGCTGTGTTTTAATAATTCTTCAAACCTAAGTATTCCCTCTCTGAACCGAAACTCTTCCTTTTGCCCAGAGGGAGGAACTACAGTACAATTCTTAGCATCCTCAAACCACATCCCAAGCATGCCTGGACTATATGCCCAGCATTCTGGGACCATATTTCCCAGAATTCCTTGCAATCAAGTGGTGCTACTTGGTCAACTTGTGACTAATAGCTATAGATAGAGCCTTGTCTATGTCCTGGCCTTGTCCTTGACTATAGTTCTTCAATTTCTCTCTCTTCCCTTGTCAGCCAACTGAACGCAGAAGATCCAGGAAGACTCTGAGCCTGGTGTTTGGGGAAGTCACAGGTGGAAGGAGCCTGAGTCCACTGAGCTGGTCCCTGCACTGGATTCAGCTGTGAGTGAACCACCAGTCTTTCTCATGCTGCTCATCACTGAGGTTCCAGCACCTCTCAGCCCAACCAGCCAGGACTCCACATAAACAGAATTTCAGGCACGTGCACATTTGTGTGTGTCTCTGTTTGTGTGTGTGTGTGTGTGTCTGTGTGTGTCTGTGTGTCTGTGTGTGTCTGTGTGGAGTCAAACTGCCTCATCTGCTCCTTTTGTGACTAGAAGCTAATCTCTCCCCCACTGAGTTATTAATTGGCTCCCTTTTCAGCATCTACCAGCTATCGATGTGAGGTAGTGACATTACTGTAACCCTGTGGATGGAAACAACTCAGTTTATGATCTCACAGTTTTGTGGGTGCCCCATGTGGCCTGGACCTGGGTGCCTGGCCAAGGTGTCATTTAGGAAGCAGTTCTCCTCAGGAGCTTGGTGGAGAAGGGCCACTTTCAAAGTCCCATGATTCCTGGAGAATTCAGTTCATGGGG
Source organism: Petromus typicus (assembly GCA_004026965.1). Classification (NCBI taxonomy): domain Eukaryota; kingdom Metazoa; phylum Chordata; class Mammalia; order Rodentia; family Petromuridae; genus Petromus; species Petromus typicus. The sequence continues at coordinate 39,744 of PVIR01002550.1, read as the reverse complement.
CTCCTGGACTGGGGCTTCTGATTCTGGATGGTTGCAGTGGATGCTTCCCTCAGCTGCTGGGCTGCTGTGGGGGCTGCTGATGTGCCGTGTGTTTGCCCCAAACCAGCTGCAGAGTGAGTGACTTGGACCACATGGCCACTTATCTTGCAGTTTGCTGCAGTCTACGGGTCAAAGCGAGCACTAAGATTGGGGCCATGCTTCCTCTAGATGCCCCTGTAGTCAGCAGTGACATGGGCATGATCTGCCAAGTGTGCAGTGTGTGTAAGTGGGCAGCTGCGGGTAGAAGGGCACTGACTCCTTCACATTGCTAACAATTCATTTGCTAAGTGGTGAGGTGTGTGCTTCCCTTCTGCTTGTTCATGTTCTTTCCTCCCCATCAGCCCAAGCCCATGACCTCATGGTCCAGTACCTGAGACTACTTGGCATCCACCACATCCTGCCAGGGTCTGAGAACAGTCAGTAATTGTCAAAGAGCCAAGTGTAATGAATTACATGACTCCTGGCAGTTTTCATTTTATCTATCAAAATTACATCACAGTACTGGGGCATGATGAAGGATCACGTCAGAAGGGCAGAGCACGCATCTGGTCCTTAGGTGCCTGAGAAAGAAGGACTGGGAAGAAGACAAAACTGTGGCCCAACTGGGCTCACTCGGCATCAGGCACCACTCAGTTTCCTGAAGTGCTCTGGGTGCTCAGTGTTATCTTTCACAGGAGGAAGCTGAGGTTCCAACAGGTCAGGGGACTCACCCTCCACCAAAGCTAATATGGAGCAGAGGCAGGGAAGATATCTGGCTGGGTCTGACTCAAGGGCGAGGCATCTCGAGAGGGAGGTGGGGCAGCCCTGCTTCCTGTGACCTCCTGGGACAGAGGTGAGATCCCCCAGAACCCCAGAGAGCTTCTGACAGGTTCTGGTCTGTTTAGAGTGTGCTGAACTGTCTGAAAATGTGTCCTGAGTACTTCCATATCCTCTACCCCTGTCACCTGCACAGGTCCCCGCCATCACCCTCATGTGACTGTTGTGACCTCTGTGAGTGGTTGGCCCAGCCTCAGTCCTACTTGGAGCACTCGGAATGGATAGTGGTGCAGGGCACAGGTTGACCCTGGCATCTTGGGCATGGAGCTGGGGCAGCCTCTGTTGCACGGTCATTGTCACACTGGACACATAGTTAGGGCCCCACGAGTGACCATTCACCTCTCTACTCCCATCATGCCTTGCTTTTTCTGGCCAAGAGAATTTTCTCTTTTCCTGAGATGCCTCCTGCTCCACCTCCCTCACCCAGAACTGGCCCTCTTCTTGCTTTCCCTGGCCCTGTGGTGCAGAGGTTTCCAGTCCTTACCCTTCACATGGTGATGTCTCTCACGAAGCAGATACGTGCTTTCACTGCTGGCGCTCACTTCCTCATTCTCCTGGAATTGTGTCTTAATCTTCTTTCTGGCACCTTATTCTCAGGTCACCTGGTGGGGGGAGGATGCTAGCACCCTAGTTACTGGTCACACTGAATCCACTCTGGATTGACCATGTATGACTCAAGCCTGGCCAACAGGTGGCCAACAGGTATTTTCTGTAAACATCAGAGTCAAATATTTCTTCTTCTGGAGGAATGAAGCTCAAGGAACAAAAGGCTGGAGCTTCGGGGGCTTTCTTAGCAATGTGGTCACAGCAAACCTGGGGGTGGGGAGCAGGCTGTTACCTGCTCATCAAAAGCATGATTTGTGCTTTCTTCTAGGGCTTAAAGGCCATTTTTTTCTGTGGGTTGTGATGCTTCACTTGGGTCTACAGAAGCTTGATTGCAGTGGAACTTGACATTCACAGTGTCCTTAGACACCACAAGTCCAAGTTACATCTCTTTCTGGCTCTTTACAGGGTGCTGGTCCTCTAGGTGTGTCTTTCAGGAGCTGCCCAGAATTGACTGATCCTCCCCAAGGATAGTGAGATGCAGGTTTTCCAGGACATCCAGCTGTGCCGAGGGCTGCTCCTCTGTCCCAAACCTGTAAGCACTGGACCCTAGGCATGGCGGAGCCCATATGACAGATGTCCATCCAGAGAAGAGACCACTCCTTGCTGTGAGGACTCCAGAGCTGTGATACCAGGCTGAGAGGACCATCGGCCACACTTGCCCACCAGTGATCTGTGAGAGCTGGGCTCTGCCTCTGTGGCCAGTCTGCATCCCTGCCTGGGAGCATTCATCATAACACAAGCCCAGGGGCATCTCCTCCACCTCTTCTTCTGGATGTGCAAACTCTAACTCAAGACCACATGTCAGGAATGTGTGGGTCTCTCCAGCACAAGCCCTGCTTGCTTTGCTTGCACAGGTGTTGCATTGAGCTTAATCCCAGGGCTCCTTGCTCTCTCAAGCTCTCCTCTGTTGTCTACAGCTGGACCTGTTGTTATTACTGGCTGTGCCCTCCCCATGGGCCGCACTGCTGCCTCAGGTTACAGTCTTGGCATCTGGACCTCACTGTCACTAAGGCCACAGGAAAACTTCCTGCCTACTTGCATTTATGAAGGGCCTGTGGTTACACCAGAAGTTCTTCCTTCCTGCCTGATTTTATATCTGATAAATCTCACAGTTAGTCCCTCAGTAAGGCTATGAGCACCTGCTGTATTATGGAAGGAACTGCCGCCTTCAGGAAGGACACATTCCAGCAGAGGAAGGAACACCAAGGAGGTCACAGAGGTACGGCTTGTTAATGGTGATGAGGGCTGAGGAAAAGATAAACCAAGGGGAGAGAACAAATGTGACTGAGTGGAGAGTGGGTGGAGGAGTTTCTGTATGAGACACATGGGGATGACCCACCCCAAGCAGACCCCAGCAGAACCGTGGCAGTGTGAAAAAAGGTTGGGTGGAGGATGGGGTGTACAGCAGGGGTTCATAGTGGCCACAGCTCCCCCAGGGTACCCAGGACCTTTGCAGCAGTGTGAGTTAGAGTACCAGGTGTGTGTGTTCTGGAGCATCCTCTCTGTTTCCATCTCTCTCTTCATACTTTGCCTTCTCTGTGCTCAGCGTGAGTGCTTTCTATTGCCTGTGTTGTGAGCTCGCTGACTCTGCTGCAGAGCCTGATTTGCTGCTAAATCCATCCATTGTATTCTTCACTTCAGACACTGTTTTCAAACTCCATAATTCTGAATTCTTTTTATAAGTTGCTCCTTTATCTCTAGAAGTTTCTAGCTGGCCACGTATTTTGTGCCACATCACATGCCCTGATATGCCTGCATCTGCTGTGTCCTGTGGTCTGTGGTCTACATGCTTGTCTCATATCTGGGTGACACAGCATTGAGCTGGATGTGAGAGCTCGGGGTGTTTAGGACAGGTCCCAGGAGCAGGCTCAGAAGGCCCAGGCCACCATGTATTGCAGCTGCAGCTGGGGAAACTGACTTTGTGCAGGAGAGGCAGAGCACATGCAGGGTGGAGGGCATTAGAATGGGAGTCTGAAGTGTGGATTAGAGTTGAGGGACAGGGAAACTCTTTTCTGAGAAGGGAGCACCAAGTATAAAAGATGTCTAGGAAGTCTTGCCTGCCCTTCTTTCTTAGGCAGAGGCCCTGGACGCCCAGCTGAAAGCTCCTCTTCTAGGTCTCAGTGCTCTGCCAGCCCACTCAGTGCCAGCTAGCTGTTATGACCTGGTCACTAGCCAGGGGCTCCAGCATCCTCTAGCAATAGGCCCTGCCGTTCCTCTTGAGCATGATACAGGGGAGCCTCAGGCCCAGGGCTGTGGGCCCTAGGGGGCCCCTGTGAGCCACAGCCTGCAGGACTCTTCCCCACTCACTCTGTAGTGCCACTGTCTGCCCTGAGCTAGGGACCCCACTATGTCCCACACACCCTGTTCTGTGCCCCCATGAGTCTTCCTCCCCATCCATCCCAGGGCCACTTCTGGGCCTGGCAGCTCTGTGCCTGTGAGGGTCTTGACCCCTTCCATCCTCTTATCTTCAAACACAGTTGTCACCTGCTGACCATGGCTAGACTTGCTGGCCCATGTCTCTTGCCAATCCCGACATCTCAAGGGCAGAGTTGTGCCAGCCTCCCTGTCACCCAGCACTGGGCCAAGCCAGTGAAGAGTGCAGACTCAGTTGCCTGTGAGCAGGGTCTCTTCCAGCCTCCCTGATGTCCTGCTCCACCTGCAGCACCACAGCCTGAGCACTGATAAATGCTTATGGAGCAAATGATTATTTTAATTACTCAACAAGTCAACATAGGGCCTAAATAGCCCTTATTCTGGTGTGTTTAAATGGTCATTTGTAAAGAATTAACTGTATCACCAGGAGGCCCAGAAAGGAAGAAAGAGGGGAGGGAGGCCTGTGGGCACTGTGAGGAGCAGGGGTGTGGGAAGAGGAAGGAGGGTTTGGGCTTAGCCCCTGTAAACTGGACCACGTCTCCCTTCCCTGCTGCTGAGGTCAGGCTTGCTGGATGCTTCCCCAGGGTAAGATAAGGTCTCAAGGTCTGGCCTGCTTGCCTGCCCTGGTAGTTGGTCAACTCGGTGGTGTGGGTGGCACTGGCCTCCTGAACCTTGCTTCCTGGCACTCACACCTGTGTGGCTCCTGCCCACCCTCACCTTGGCCTGCAGATGACTGGTGGGACCCAGGAGAGGTGGCAAGCAAGAACAGTGCCAAGGATGCTGAAGGAGGCCTTTGGCCGCTCTGCTCACAGAGAGGCCAGTGTCCTACGGTGGCTGTGCCTGGGGAGAGGCCACGGGAAGGGGCACCCCAGGGCCCTGGATGAGCACCAGGCTCGAGGGACTCAGGGATGCCTGGGGGCAGAACTGCATGGCTGATCTTGGTCAGCCATGGAACCGCAGGGCAGTCAGGGTTGTTCTGAGAGCCAAGATGGCATTGGGATGGAGGTGGAAATCATAGGAGCATGCATCTCACAACAGGAGGCTTCAGAGCTGGAAGGCTAGTGGGAAGACACAGTCGCAGGCTGAATTCCTTCCCTGAGAGTTATGACTGCCGTACAGCTCCCTGGCAGTGGTGAAGATGAAAGTGAGAGTGGTTCCCGGACCCAGAAGATCCTTGTCAGGTCTGAAAGCCACCCCCTGCAGCAGCTTTGTCTAGTGCAGGGTTTTGGGTACTAGGGATGGACCCAAGGGTGCTCTAGCACTGTGCTGTGTCCCCAGCACTATTTTTAAAAATTTTGAGACAGAATCTCCCTGAGTTGTCCCTGCAGGATTCAAACTTTCGATCCTCCCCAGCCTACCTCATCTTTTGATGCTGGAGAGGTCTTGCTTGCAGGACTTGAAGGCCCCAGACCCCAGGGTGCTTCAGTTCCTTTCTAGGGCACTGTACTTGCATAAAACCTATAAGCCTCTCCCCATTAGCTTATTTATGCTTTCATATAAGGAAGTACTCCCAGGGAGCACTGAGTGCCTTCTCCAGCTCTGGGGAACAGGGTCTCCTAAGCTTCCCAGAGTGGCCTGGAGCATGAGGCCCTCCCATCCCAGCCTCCCTAGCAATTGAGCAGACAAGTACAGCTTCCCATGATCCTCTCTGATTGCTCATGATACATAACACAAATTAAATGCTATGTAAATAGTTGTTACACTGTATTATTTAGAGAAGGAAAAATCTTTACAGATTTGCAGCTAAAAATATCCCTGCCTCCTGTGGCTGGCTGAATCTGGAAGGACAATCATGGGAGAGAGGCAGGGTTGGCTGAGGGCACAGGTTCTGGGGGAGCTTCGGTCTTACCTGGCTGCATGGCCTGCAGGATGGTGGCAGCAGCACCAGAGTGCAGGCCCAAGATGGTGAGAGATTAGCCGCCTGGCTCAGGGCCGAGGGCTAGGCACAGTGTGTTATCAAGTTCCTAGACATGAGAGGCCAGGGTCCAGTTGTTTCTCTTCAGACCTATGAGGTTGGGAGTTTCCCTTCTGGTCACATCTGCTGGTGGCAAGGAGAGGAGGATGGGACCGTGGCTTTGGTCTTGTTTTCCTGGAGAGGGTCCTGGTGCTAAGGATGGCAGATGACTGAAGGAGGACAAGTGCAGCACCAGGATGCCTGCGCACTCCCCATTCATCCTGATGCCCGATGCCTGGGTTTCCTGTGGGGGTGGGTGCTGGGCCAGTGGGAGTGTGTGTCTATGTGTGGACTGTCCCTGAGTCCCAAGTGCCATCTAAGAGAGTGCCATGCCTGCCTGAGTCCCTCCCCAGGAAATGGTTCTGCCATGGGCCCAGAGAAGCTGGCTCTGTAAGCACTGGGGTCACTACTGCTCCTGGGGACCAGAACTCCCCATGGCTTAGTGGTGGGCCTGGACTGCCCCCATCTCATGCTTGGGAGCCCCAGTCCTTCCTAGAGACCTTGGAGTCCTTCCTGGTGGGAGCCTGGTGCAGGTCAGCTGGAGCACTGCTGGTGCTCTTGCTGGTGTTCCTGGCACAGCCTGGCACCTTCCTGAAGGTGACGCTCTGCTCAGAAGCCCTCTGCACCCTAGGTCCTGACTCAGGGTGGGAGCTGCCCATCCAGCTCTTCCAGGGTCAGAGAAGCTGGCAGCCTGAGGCCTTGGGATGCTCCTGGCAAGGCACTTTTGCCCCCTACAAGGGGAGGCAGTGAGCTGGAACTGGAAGGCAAGGTCTGCCCCAGTCCTGCCCACCCCGGCCTGGGGAGAGCTGGGTGCTCAGGAGCCCCGGAGCCAGGTTCCGAAGAGCAGGATGGGGACCTCTGGAAGGCCCTGCTTCCAGAGGGGTCATCACCATCTCTGTGGCACCGCAAGCCCCTCCCCCGTGGCCCAGATTCTGCTTCCTGCAGTGTCTGTAAGCTCTGCCCCCCAACTCTGCTGTTCAGCTGTAAGGTCAGGTGCGTTCTACCCAGTGAGTCTAATTACCCGGGAAAGTAATTAACATTCTAATACAAACTGCCGCTGCTCATTTTCACGGGCCACACAGAAGCAATAAGGTAAAAGAGTTTTGTAATTAAAGACTCGTGACTGTAGTCCATTCCATCCTGCGACTAATAGTCCTCCTGGAGAGTGAGAGCTGAGCTCTGCAGAGTGGACGGCCCTGGGAAAGCCTCGCTGTGTCTTCCTGCCTGGCTTCTCTTTCTTTGGGCTCTGTCCTTGGATTCCTTTCTGTTCTTTTAGAGAAGGGAGGGCTCACATCAGAGGTGCTGCAGCCCAGCCCTGGATGATCAGCATAGGCTGTGCACAGGTGGGAAATCACAGCGACTTCTGCGAACTGCGCAGAGTTACCCTGAAACACTGTTTGGAGCAAGCAGACCAGCCCTGAAACACAGACGTGATCTTCCCGCTGCTGCATCCCCTCATGGAAACAGAGGTGGACTGTGTGGTTGAGAAGCAGGACAGAGCAGCTGCAGGAGACCTTGGGAGCCGGGTGGGGGACAGTGCGGACAGCACAGGCAGGTGTCTTATGGATCCTGAGTCTTCATGGCTTTTATGAAATCTGGATGTTTTCTAAAGCAGTTTGTTCATCCTTAAAAGGGGGTCCACTGGCCTGAGTGGTGGGGCTGGAGGCCACTGACAAGCAGTGATGGTTTATAGGGTGCAATTTTATTGAGCATCTACTATGTGTAGACCCTCCTAGGCATTTCAGAGAACTTGATCCTCTTGGTAGGCAAAGGAAGCCTGTTTATTCCCCCCATTTTCCATATTAGGAGATTAAAGCACGGGAATGGTAGGTAATTTGCTCAAAGCCTGGCACCTAAGTGATTGCAGGGCGGGCCAGCGATGTGCTACATACTTCTCTGGCTGTCTGTGCAGGTGTCCAGTCATTTTTCCCACAAGGGAGTGGCTCAGGTTCTGGGTCTGTGGCCTCTTCTGGCAGAGGTGCTTTTTCTCTGAGGCACTTTCTCCACTACACGCTCCGCCATGATGTTTCTGATGCCCCGAAGGCCCACAGCTGTGGAGACAGCTGCCCATGGGCCAAGGCCCTGCCTCAGATACTTAGTACAGTAATAGAAAGTTGACCCTAGACACACCTGTGTGTTAAAAGCCCTGGTCAGAGTGGTCTGAAGAGTCTATGCATTAATAAGGATGACTTTCCTAACATTTCCTGACATAGTAGGCGAACAAGAACTGTTTTGTGACATACCTGGCACTGCACCTCGTCCTTGCCCCGGCTTTTGTGTTACCAGCGTCCACGTGCAGCAGGAGTTTGGGCAGGACAGATGTCTGAGGAGGACTTCCTCTTCTGTTCTTGCAGTGCTTCTCATGGCAGAGGCTTCTGCTGGGCGGACTGGTGCACAGCAGTCACTAGGGACTGGCTCAGTCTGCACTCTAGGAAACAGTGCTCCAGGCCTTGCATGTGACGTTTCTGCCTTTCTGGGTCGGTTTTGAGATTATATGATACAGATCTCCCTGAATGCTTTGCCTTCTCCTTGGTCTGCAGTTTGTTAGGATTGGAGGGCAGCACAGACATATGTTTAATTAATGCTGTCCCTTCCCCAGGCAGACAGGGGAAAAGTTTCTACTGACACTTTTCCAAACAAACACAAATGCTTTGCTCACAGCCAGTGTATAGGAAACTTCTCCCCATCACCCTCCAACATGTATATCATATGGGCAGAGGGCTATGCCTGGGGATCTAACAAAAGGGGGACAGAAATCTCTTTATTTTGAGAAATTTTGATGGGTGTTGCTAGGTAACTCACTGTCCACTCTAAAACAGCTAAGGATGAGCAAGTCTGGCTTGGCATGCATCCCAGAGTGGGCCTTGGGGAAGGGGCCATCCTGAACCTTATCAGGTCCCACCTTACTGAGTGCAGCCAAGGCCATCTGTGCCCCTGAAAGGCAGGGCTGCCCCTTCCCAAGTGTACCTTGCTTCTGTCTCACACGGAGCCTACTCAGCATTTACTGTGCACAAGTGTCTTCCACACATGACCTACTCATGCCAGCCCCCAGCTTAACTCCCACATCTGGCCTATGGTTGAGACAGTCCCATCACAGCCTTCCCTTCTGACAGACAAGGAAATGGAGGTTTGCCTAAGACATGGTGAATCAGGGAGGGAATACAGGTTGCCAGGTTTTTATTAGCATGATTTGCATTGCATTGAAATTCACATGACATGAGTCATTTTAAACTGAATGATGCAGTGACCTCGATGTGTTCACAGCCTAGGTAGGCACCAGCTCAGGCCAGTCCCAAAACTGTTCCGTTCTCGGGCCGGGGACTTAGCTCACTGGTTCCAGCGCCTGTCTTGCAAGCGCAAGGGCCCCCGGTTTGATCCTGGGTTAACCACATACCATACTGGGTGTGGAGACTCATGCCCAGCAGCAATCAGTACCACATACCACAGTGCCGGGCGTGGTGGCTCATGCCTGTAATCCCAGCACTTGGGAGGCAGAGGTAGGAGGATTGCTGTGATGTGAGTTTGAGGCTGAGCTCAAGGCCAGCATGAACTAGAAAGTGAGACCCTGTCTCAAAAAAAACCCACAAACAAACAAAAACTATTCCATTCTCCAAAGGAAGCCATGTTCCCCCAGGCTGTTCCCACCCCTGGCCCTGGCAGCACCTGGCTGTCCTACCTGTGGGTTAGACTGGCCACTCAGTGATGATGCATGGCTCAGACACGGTGCTGGGTGCTGGGTATTGGTCTTCTTGTCCTCTGCCCTGGAAGAGGTTGCTGCTGCAACCTGTGTTACAGACAAGAAGCAGAGGCCTGGAGAGGCCCAAAGCTTGTTAAAGCTCGCATGCTACCAGCCCCAGATGCTAGGCTGGAAATGGCCCTCTGCTCTGGGTCCCTGTCTCCACCCGGACTCACAGCATCATTGTCACTCAGAGCAGAAGAGCAGAGGGACTCCGAGAGAGTGGGCTGGGCCTGCGCCTGCCTGCTGGGCTCCCAGGTGAGCCCCACCCCCTCCAGCCCTCTTTCCACTCAGCAGCACTGATTGACTTCTGCAGAAGTGAATGCTCCAGCCATTCCAAACCTTAAAGGCTCTATCTAGATTTTAAATTTGCATCCCTAACCATAATTTAGTTTGAATTCAACTGGACCTTCCCTAGAATTCCTGCTTTCTGGGCCACCATTTCTGATAGAAGCCACGAAGCAGTTCAGCAGGGTGTGTCTTCCCTTCCTCCTGCCTCCCCTCGGTCCCCACCCAGCCTCATCCTGCCTGCTTGCGGGCCCTCCCTTCCCAAGCTGCCTCCTCACTGCATCTCTCCTGGTTTCCCACGTGAAGCTCCTGCCTTCTTTCCTTGACACTTTCGGCACATAGTGATTGTCCTTGTTTTACTTTTCTCTCCATAGATCCTATCATCACCTGACAGTGTGAGAGCTCCTCCTCCTCCATTTATTTGTTATCTATTTGTCTCTGCCTCCAGTTCTACAGGACAGGGTTCTGTCTTGTTCAGAACCATGTCCTCCATATGTCAAGTGGATCTTGGTACAGACTAGCTGCTCCACAAATATTTGTGGAATGGATGGAGAGATAAGTGGATGGAAGGATCAGTGAATGAATGAATGATAGATGAGCAGGTGGGTGGGGGATGAGTGGATGAGCGGCAACCATCACGAATGAAAGCATGAGCCCAGCAGTTCCATGAGTGGTGGCCTTGTGCCTTCCCTCCCTTGGCTTTTTCATTTCCACACAGATGAGACCCTATTCCCTCCCTTCTTCCTGCCTCCCAACAGGGGACCTTCTCTCATATTGTGTAAGACCTCCATTCCTCATTTTTTGCTTTTATAAACAGATCCAGGATTCTTCTGAGGTTTCAGCATTTTACATAAACCAAATACTTAACTGTTCCATTAGCTTTTAATACCAGTATTATATATTATTCATCATGATCTGCTATTTTTAGTGGTATAAAATCCTGTTCTGTGAATACGCCATAATTTATTATTATTTCTCTTCTAAGTGGTTGTCTGGGTTGGTTCTAGTTTCTTGCCATTACAAACAGTACCGCATGCACGTTCCTGGGTGCGTGTAAGTAGTTTGTCTCTTCAGTTCTTGCACAAGGAATTGCTGAGACAGGGCCACGGGCAACAGCAAGTTTAATAGGTGCTAGTGAGTTTCTCACTGCAGTGTCTGTCATGTGTGTCCCAGAGGACACTGGCTGGTCTGCATGGTGGGAGCTGATCTCTGTCAGGCGTTGTTGTGTCTCCCGGCAGCCCGACATCTCTATCTCATGTGTGTTCAGGGCTGGTTCAGGGGAGCTTGTCTGTAATTGCCATTTGATGATGTTCATCTTTCATGGCTCTGACTTATTTGCCTGGTGCTGCCCTGTAGAGACTCCGTGTATCTGAGACACAAATCTTGGTGTTGGGTACTTTGCAAATGTGTGCCAGTCTGTTAGGTGATAAGGAAAGGCTTCTGGGAGTTTCATGTCAGGTCAGTTGGGCATGAGGTGTCTGGAAGAGGGCACTTCTCTGCAATCCTCATCACTGGGAGTCCAGAACCCGGATGTGTACTGGTGAGGACAGGGCTCCCCACGGCAGTCCCAGAGCTGCTTCTGAGGCTGGAGCCCTCGCTGACTGCTAGAGCTGGTGCGGCCCTCTGAAAGGCACCCTCCTTCTGTCCTAAGTGTTCAGCTGGAAATGGAACCAGGAAGAGGGGATGAGGCAGAAGTGCCTGAGGAATGTCATGCTGCAGGAACAAGCTTATGGATGTGACAGATGTGAGTCCTCAAGGCTGGGCTCAAGTGGGGCTCCTGGTGGCCACGCAAGAGGGTTGCATGGGTGTCCTGTGCACCCCAGTTGCAGAGGTCTGGTGTGGCCAGCACTCACTGGGTCTGGCTCAGAAGCCTGCTTGGGACTGAGTGGGGATCACTGAAGCTTCTATGACATGGCAGTCACCCCAGCAGGAAATGATGTAAGCCATAGCTGTTCTGGCTGGCCTCTCTGGGTGTTCACTTCCTCCTGTGTGTGCTGCCTGTGGATCCCCTGCATGTCTGTCTCTGGCTGGCTGGCACAGCTGAGGGGAACCTTCCCTTTTCTCTCCCGAGGCTCTTCTGGACTTGCCACATCTCTGCATCATGTCAGCAAAAGCCACACTCAGAATCTGCAAAGCCAGCTGAGGCCCTGCTTTGGGCACCACCGCTGCATGTGCTGCGGGGCAGGTCCAGGCCCTCTCGAGGACAGGGGGGAACAAACTTCCTAGATTTTGTCTTACTTTTGCCTGGGTAGGAGGAACTGGACAGTGTTGTGGATATTTTGCTTCAATCCTGAGACAGAACTCTCAGACACGAACTTCAGCTTGAGGTGGTTGCCAGATAGGTGGATCATGTTCATGGGAGGTTTGTTATCACCACAAGATTTCCGGCGAGATGAGCTGTGAATTTGGGCTCGGGTGGGTGCATTTCCTGGCTGCATGGCGGAGAGGTAGGGCATTCTCTGACACAGGTTAGTTTCCTCACCGGAAACTTTGGGAAGACAGGGAGGCAGAGCTAGCAAGAAGTAGGGGCAGCAGGCTGGACTCTGGAGGGAAGGTGTGAGGGGGGTGATACGGCACCTGGTCTCCAATGGGAGACAGCTTTCTCCTCCTCAGGCCCGACATGAAGCCCACTCCTGCAGAGGACCCCATGCCCCCTTTAGTCCCAGATCTCCTGAGTCAGCTTCAAAGGCTGGCTTGGTCTTGCTCCCCGCTTGCTCATTGGCTCAGTGTCCCCCTTTTGCTTCCCTGAGAACTGAGTTCCACCCTCCTGCATTTGCGCTACTGCTGCTTTTATCATCATAGTGCCATCTTAGTTTTTTTTTTTTTTTTTCCTTTCAGTACTGCCTGTTAAGCCAGGGCCTCTGCACTGAGTTGTATTCCCAGCCCTTTTGTTATTTATTATTTGTAACAAGGTCTTGCTACCTTGCTAAGTTGTCCAGGCTGAGCTTGAATTTGAAACCCTCTTGCCTCAGCCTCACAGAGTGCTGGGATGATGGGCGTGCCCCACACTGGGCTGGTGATGCTCTTGTGAAGCCCGCACCGTCAGCCCAGCTGCTCCTCTGACCTGACTGCTGTTCCTCCCTCAGCCCCTGTGTCCCAGCCAAACATCTTTCTTGTTGGACTGCGTAAGCCAAAAGCGCCCTGTCTCAGGGTCTTTGTACTCGCTGTCCCCTTCCTTGGGGAAGCCTTTCCCTCGGTGTCAGCAGGGTCCTCTCTGCAGGTTGTGGTGCGTTGTCACCAGCCAGGGATGCTTTGTTTAGTGATGGCCCGTTGACTCCTCCTCTTGTCCTTTGCTCCGTGACAGTGCGTACCCGGTGAGTGTGTCATTACTGTCACTCATGCCGCGCCTCAGCTCACCCTAGAGAAAGGTGAGCCAATCTTGTGCTCAGGTCTCCCACAGCTCAGCATGCAGTAGCTGAGCTGTGTGGGGAGCTCCCTGGTGTCTGGCTTCTCCTGATGCCCATCTTGGGCACCTCTGCAGTCCGTGGCTTCTGGGCAGCTGTTTTCTTGCCTGTCCTGTCCAGTGCCAGGTTCTGGTGCCCTGGGGAGCTACCCTGGAGCCAGACAGTTGCTACTTCACTCTGTGGGTCTCAGAGGTGGCTCCTAGGTGAGAGCTGTGACTTCACCTCTCACTGAGCAGAATCAAGGGGACGGCAGAGCTGCCCTGGAACGACACCTGCGAGGCCAAACCCCCCGGATGGCAGCTGTGCCTGGTCCCTCCTGCACCCAGAGCTACCCAGGGCTGGCAGCTGGTGCTGCCCTGGACTGCAGAGCGAAGCAGTTCAGGATGCACTCAAAGCCCAGGGAAGCACTTCTGTCTCCATCATTATCCTGATGTAAACCATCCATGGGAGCACTTGCTAATCACACAAAAGAAATGATACCAATTAAACAGCAGAAAACAAATGTAATTTGGAAGACAGAGTACAGCATAACCTGCACGAATGGCCCTGCCAGGGACCATTGTCAGGGCCACGTGGCTCTTGTGTCCCTGCTTTGAAGCTAAGCATGAAGTCAGTGCAGGTAAGGGGAGCCAGAGCTTCTCAGAAGAGTGGCCAGGCTCACTGCGCCTGGAGGTGATGGTTACCTCAGCCCACTTCCCAGAGCCCGATGCAGGGAGATAGGTGCAGAGTACAGTGGCCCCTGCTGTATGAGGGGCTGTGTGCAGTGCCCGTGTGCACCGTGTGGACCCATTTCTTAAACTCCTGCTGTGTGCCAGGCTGCGTACAGTGCCCGTGCAGACTATGTGGCTCACTCTTCACACACTTGTGCAGTTGGTACCTTCATTAGCTCTGCCTGGAGTTGGTTGATAGTGAAACAGAGGCTTGGTGAGGCCGGCCACGGCCCTGTTTCCATCACAGGTGCAGTGGTGTACTGTGGGTGTTGGGACAGGGACTCTAGTGTCCCCTGGGCTCCAGAGGCTGAGCACTGGCCTGGGCCTGGTGTATCCCAGCTCCCCACTCACCTGCACTGCAGCTTCTCCTGGCAACTTCCTAAACACCACTTTAGCCATTGGAGTTGATGTCCAGCAAAACCCAGGTTGGGCCTGGTCACGGCACCCCATGCAGGTTACTTAGGTTGCTACAAGGGCTCCTTCATGAGTGCTCTCGTCAGACCGAATCCTGTGTCGTGCCCCTTATGATCTGCGGGATCTTGATGTGGGCCTGGGAGACAGAGTGAAGACTATTTCTAGTGGCGATGAGCTCCAAAGGATGAAAGAGCCCAGGCAGGAGGACGGGTGGCATGGAAAGCCCTGGCAGGGAGAACTGGTCACAGCCAAGGTCAGGAGAGGAGCAGACATGTGGCAGGGGACAGGATGCAGGGCCTAAGGCAGGCCCATCCTGCCAGCTTGGGGCTGGGGTCAGGCAGGGGGGTGTCAGGTTCTCACATTCTGTCCCCCAGGACTGAGTGTGCAGGAATCTGCTGGGATAATGCTGCCTGCTTGGCAGAATCAATGGTTCTTTGCCACCATGAACTACCCCTGAGCTGGATGAAGGGCACAGACACGCATGTGCATAGTCCTCATTGCCCAGGCTGCTTAGTGCCTCTCTCTCCTCAACTCCACGGCCCAGCTCTTGTTCCTAAGAACTGAGGGTGCCAAGTGCCTGTCTGCTGTGCTCTAGGTCACAGCGCCAACCCTGGCTGCCCACGCCACGGGGCCGCCCATGCCACGGGGCTGCCCACATCATGGGAGCGCCCATGCCACATGCTTTCAAGCACTGCAGGGAGCAAGGCCTCAAGGCAGAGTGGGACAGCTGACGCTCACATCCAGGGTCACAGTCACTTTATAGATATGAGAGCTGGAGGCCTCCCCAGTGTCACCAGGCGCAGGTGGCCAGGGCAGCCTGGTGTGTGGGAGTCACTGCTCTGGGGTCGGGTCCTTTCAGAGGGTGACTTGCCATAGGGTCCCAGGCAGCCTCTTCATCCTGGGATCCACAGGGACTGGCTCTGCCAAGCTGTGAGCTCCACTGTCCCGGACTCCTGCAGCCCCAGTCATGCCTGGGTTTGATGTTGAGGGGTTCAGGGCTGGGGTGGGGAGAGAAAAAAAAGAGAGCAGAAATGATTTTAGGGTCAGCACATTTTCACTCCTGTGATAGTCTTTTTGAATGAAGTCTCCCTCATCCTAAGTCCAGACTGATTTTTCATTTGATACAGGGTGTCTGGATTTGAACCCAGAGCTGTCTGCACTCAGTAATTAATGCAGGATTAGAGAATATGGAGATATTTACCTCTGTGTGCACTTCTGTGATGTATGAATGCATCTCCTTCTACACTTCATGTTAAGAGAAAAATTGATGAGAACAAATTCAGGCTAGGACTGGACTGTATTAGGTATATATTGGTCTTTAATACCTAAGGAATCTTAAATATTTTAAGTCTCAAATAAAGTCAGTTGTTTTTTTCTGTAAAAAACATGTTTCTTTTTGTTCATTTGCTGTTTTGGTTGTTTGCCTGCATAGACTGGCAGACAGATGATATTTTAAAGAAAGTTCTGGGAAATATGCTTAAGCCTGAGCAGAGTAATTTTTTCTGTGGAGAGTAGTGGAGCTATTGTACTTGAGTTCAGCATGTGCTGAGCCAAGACTTGGGGCTCCTGAGCTCAGGCCTCATTTCTGGGCCTGCAGAACGGCCTTGGAGGACAAAGGCACAGGAGTCAGAGATGGGCTGTGGGCTAGAGTGCAGCTCCAGGGTGTCCCGTCTGGGCCCAGCATCGTCAACCTGCATCTCCAGGGGGAACTCTGCAGCCTCTTTCCCTGTTTCCCCAGCGGTGAGTGTGCGGAGCGCAGTGGAGGAGCATGCTGCATGGTGCGCTCAGCAGGTCTGATGAGTGTGGAGGAGGACCCGCCCTCAAGCGCAGGGGCACCCTGGTGTCTGCAGAGGGTTTCACAGCACAGGGACAGCTGCTGGGCCACAGTCATGCTGGTCAGTGGCTGCTTCAACTGCATAAAATGTGTCCGGGTTCCAGCCACACCTTTACTCTCCCTGCCCTGCTCTTGGCAGGTACTTCCTGCCTAGTCCCAGGCTGAGCTGAGCCCGAGGGCCAGCAGCCCTGGAATCCCCAGCCACTTCCCCTGGTTGCCACCAGTGCAGCCTAGGGGCTTTTCCTCTGTGTGATCCAGGGACACTGCTCCTCTTGGGCAGAGGCACAACTGCACCCCAGGGGCTGTCTGCCATGCAGGCCTGGGTGAAACCCCAGGGCCCCTAGTGGCAGGAATGAACAGCCTGCTCCAAACTCCCTGCCTCTGTGCTGATCACGTTGCCATAAGTCTGTCATCTGCCTGGTGTGATCCTGTCACCATGGGTGTCCCTCAGACTGTGGTCACAACTGGGCACTCAGAACAGCAGGGATTTTTCCCCCTTGGTTCCAGACGCTGGAAGTCCAAAGCCTGGGTGTCGGCAGGCTTCGCTCCCCTGGTCCTGCAGAGGCTCCTTCCCGCTCCCTGCAGCTCCTGAGAGAGCCTGGCCCCCTGGGCTTCGGCAGCCCAGCTCTTATCTCCATTGTCACCTGGCTGTGGTCTTCCCATGTCTCCTTGCCTCTGTGGACCCTGCTTCAAATGATCTCCCCCTGACTGGACTGAATGCCTCTGCAAAGAGCCATCATGGCCTCAGCCACATGGACCAGGGCCCTGGGGTCACATCCAGTGCCATATGGTTGCAGTTGGTGGCTGGTCTAGCTCCATCCACATCTTTTTCTTCAGCCTCCAGGCCGCAGGGCTGCACCATGGTGAAGTTCTGGCCATCAAGCCTTATGTAGGTCTGTGGGGCCAGAAGGCTGCTGCGCTTAGCAGGGGGTCAGGAAGCCCTCATGTCCCTGGTAATGGGAAGAAACACCCCATTCCCACTTGGATTAACTCTGGTCTTTGGCCACCTCCATCATGTGCTTGCCATAACTTCCCAGGCATGAGATGGGGAAAGGAGAGAAGGTGTCCAGGCCCCTGGCCATGTTGAGCATAAATCCAGCCCTGCCCACAGCGGGCTCTCTGGTTCAGAAGCAGATCAGCCTGGTGTTCTGGTGACAAGTAACGGGGTCTGTTCCACTGTAGTGAAACTAGTGCCTTGCGGTGTGTGTGGTGCCTTCTTTGAGGACGATGACTGGCCTACTGGTGTTGAGGCATGGTCTGCAGATGGTGCCCTCATGATTTGCATGGATTCTGTTACAAGGCCAGGAGACTGAGTGTGGAGGGTGTGTGACCTCATCACGGGGTAGAACAGTGGCAGAACCACGACCCCTGCACAGGACTGCTGGCTCCCGCAGCACTGTGTCCATGGCGCTGACAGTGAGAGAATGGTGACCACGGTGCTGTGCATTTGCTGAGCACATGTAACCACGCAGCCAGAGTTGGCCCTGTGATAGCCTCTGCTCTCCTCCTACAGCCTCAGCACAAGAGTCTGGACGGTGGATATTCCAGGACCATCTGGGCTGGGTATGTGGGCAGAACAGGCACTCCACAACATGGAGAAGAAATGGGGCGCTCAGAGGGAGGATCAGGGGCCAGAGTGCTCACTATGCTGGGTTCTCAGGGAGCCTCAGTGAAGCTGGGACCTCAGTTGCTTCCCAAGGCCAGTCTCCCTTCCAGATAACTGTCCACAGCTCTGCTCAGGCACATGGCCACCAGGGGAGACACCACTTCTGGTTAGAGGATCTGATGATCCTCTTGCCAGGAGATGTGTGACCTCTCCTCATCCCTTCAGAAAGCAGCAGCCTGCCTCCTGCTGCATGGCTAGGGGGCATCAAGAGGAGACCCAGCCTGGCTTGGAGTGGAAGCTGGAGCAGGAAGGTGAGGGAGGACTGGGCTGAGAGCCCTGGAGGGAGCAGCTTGGTCAGAGTACAGAGAAGGTGAACTGTTTTCTTGCTTAATCAAATTGGTGTTTGACTTTTTGGTTATAGCAGGGGCATTTGCACACTGAGGCCACACCTGGTGGGAAAGGCGGCCCCAAACTCAGCGGAGGAAGGGAGGAGGCTAAAGTTGTGCCTGAGGAGAAGGCACAGGGCTCTGTAGTTCACTCAGGGGTACTCAGCAGTGAGGAGTGGGTCCCTGGCTTTCCCACATAGCCAGGCTGTCTTCTCTCCCAACTGGTCTCTTTGTTTCATATATCACCATCGAGAATTATATTATCTGTCTGAACAAGAGTCATGTTTACTGGAAGGTAAACCACCTCACTCATTGCTAGAGAAGGGAGAGTCGCTGGGCTTTGCTGCAGGAAACATCACGTGGGGAGCTGGTGACTTCATGTGGCCTGATGGGGACAGACCAACACAAGGAGGCTTCAGCACTGAGGTTCATTTCTGTTGGGTGCAGAAATGGGGTGAATCAGGACAAAGCTGGGATTTGATGCAACACTGAAGCAGAGGTATGACGGGGCAGGGGCTGGGGTCATCCTCGCGGCTCCAGCGCGTTACTATGCCAACTTCAGAGAGGAAAACCACATGAAGGTGTCTCCCACCTCTCCAGGAGTCAAAGCCAGGCCTTCCCTGACCATGCTCTTCCTCCAGCATGAGGGCATGGTTTGGCACAGACCAGGGCTCAGAAAACAACCATGAACCAGTGGATGAAGAAAATGGGCAAAGAAATAAAATAGAAGCCAGTTCCCATGGCCCTAAGAAAGAGAGAGTGAAGCATTTGGATGAAGAGGAAATTGTTTAGGAAAATGGCCAAGGATGTTCATTTAAAATGATTCAAGAGAGAAAAATGGGTGAGTGAGACAAGCATTTCAGGTACAGGAAACAGATAGATGAGTTTCTCAGTCTGTTACAGAGTTGGGCAGGTGCTGGGAACTAAGAGAAGACTGGTCTAACCAAGAGGTCAGCCCTCGGAGGGGCCTGTGGGCATCACAGGGAGGTTGGGTCTGTTTTAGGATGTGTCTACATCCAGGGCACGTAACTCAATTCTACTTTGAAAATAGGACCTGGGCTTCCACATAGAGAGTAGATCGGAGGCCAGCAAGTGTGTTGGTGAGAGAACCACTTGTGGCTATGTAGTGTTGGAATGGACTGAGTTTGTGATTCATCAGTTGGAAAGAAGCAGGTAGATTGATCTGGAACTTGCTGATTGGGAGGCAAAGGAGGAAAGAACTGAGATTGTGGTATCAGCTAGCTATCGCTGTGTAACAAATCCAGTAGTTTAAAACAATAGTGTCTTATTATTCCAGCTCCTGGCTGGTCACTGATTGCCTGGTCTGAGGTGGACACCTGTCACTTGGAGCCGGACTTGCTCTGCTTTTGTGGGTCCACAGGGTTGGGAAGTGGAGGGACCCTCCTTTAACCTGGACTTGGGTCCCCTGAAGCCTGGATCTCTGGCAGGGCTGGAGACAGAGTCCAGTGTGGCCAAGGAATGCAGAGCTGCCGAGAAGGCGGAACACACCATGCAGGGCAGAGGCCTTGGTGGAAGCGTCGAGAATTCTGCGTCTTCAGCGCCCTTGGGGTGATGGGCTGCTCAGTGGGCTTCACAAGCTCCTTTGTCTGCTGCCTTTGTGATTTGCCTTTCAGTTTCCATGGTTTCCAGGCTGGTCAGACACAGTGTATTTAAACCCACTGACAGAGCGTCAAGTAGAGGAGCTGAGATTGCGGTGGGATTGTTCCACACCACAGACAGAGGAGCCCACCCAGGGAATCTAGTCTGGTCCCAGCTCTGCCTCCTTTGTGCCTGGCGCCTCTGTGTGCCTCAGTTTCCCCTTCTGTGGCATTCTTTGAGCCCCAAGGTGATTCCTGCCAGTTCTATAGTAACAGCATCAAGAATAGTATGAAAGATGACAGCAGATGGGGAAGCAGAGGAGCCACAGCAGCTCACAGTCAGTGCAGGGTGCAGCTTTGGGCTGGGAGGTGCTTCCTTCTTGTGTCCCACTTGGTTCTGCAGAGAACAGTGGTGGGAAGAGTTGCTGCTGCCCCACTTCTCTGGGCAGTGACACCAAAGTTTCTCAGTGACACTACCCAACCTGTCATGAGGCCATGGGGCTGGGAATCAGCGTGGGCCTGTGGCAGGCAGGGTCTGATGCCTGTGTTCCCTTGAGGTTCATCACTCTCTGCTGTGTGTGAGTCTTCCTGCCAGACACAACCCAGTGTGCTTGTCCATGTGGTGCCTCCAGCGCCACACGGGTGAGAAAGGTGGCCTCATGTGATGCAGGGATGGGTGCTGTCAGCTGCTTCATCCTGGGTGGGTGCTGGGGTAGAGGGGACAGTGGACATTCGGCTCTGACACGGAGCGTGGGTTGCAGTGGACAGAGGAGGCACTGAGGTGGATAGAAAGGAGCCATCCTGGGCTCAGCCAATGTTAGTGCAAAAACTACCTAGTCCTTACTTACTGGCAACATTTTGGGCATAAACAGATTGTGGGGAGAAAGTGACGATGATGTTGGTGGGGTGATGGAGATGGTAGTCCTGGACAGACTGCTAATGAGAGCAGCAAGGGCACTGTCTGCTCATGGGTGCTGATGTCAGGTTTTTCAGTACTGCCAACCAGCACTATGAAATTTGATTGTTTTCAAAAGCGTATGGAGCAAGTAGATGTAGTGCTGCTCTTCAACCTAAAGTGATTATCCCATGTTTAGTTCCAGCTGACTCTTCTCTCACCAGAAGCATCTATCTCTTTTTCCCAGTTTTGCTTCCTGCTGGACATCCTTATCATTCATTAATGAGGGGCTCTGCACCGTCCATATTCCCCTCCCTCTCGCAGGGTCTTCCTGAGCAGGCAATTGCTGGTGTTCAAGCCCAATGGCAGGTGCCAATTACTGGAACCTGAAACATTACTGGAAAGCTCTGTGGTAGCCTCTAGTCTCCTGCTCAGTGTACGACACCAGCCTAAAAACTCAGAACTAAGAGACAAGGAAAATGTATGCCAAGATGACCAATGATGGTACAAGCAGCAGAGGTGCTGATCTGTCCAAGCCACTGATTTTTATTAGTTATCAGTTGGGGTAAAGGTGAACTGCATGCAAGGGTGGGACTATGTGTGACAATGTGCAAGCATGGTTTCCATGGAAACTAATGCAACCAAAGCTCATAAAGGGCAAGACAAAACATCCTTGAATTTGGAACAGAATAGACAAAATATATGATTGTAATTAGAACATTGTCCTTCTAATCAGAAGGTTTTAGTTATGAGAAGGGAATTTGGGTGTGAACTGCTTCAACCTCTGCACATAGGCTTTGGCTGAACTCATTTCTATGAACAAGTCAATTGTGAGGTTAAATCTTTACAGCCTGCTTTGGGAATAGTTCATATTGCATCTAGCTCATGCACAGGGGTACATCTGCTAAGCCAGTACCCCCAAAGATAAAGCAGTGTGGAGCCATTGCTGGTGTTTAATAAGTACACCAAAGGTGGGTTCAGCTAAGTCAGGCTTGATCTCACAGGTAGCAGGTGGGGTAGCCAGGGCCCAGGGTGTCTGTCTACATGGTTCCTTCTCTGGTACCTGGCCATGGTGGTTTAAATCTTGCTAATAAGTCATAGGGCTAGAATGAGGCTGTTTGCAGACAAATCCTTTACCCAAGTGAAAGATATGATGTTTCCACATGTACCATGGTGCTAGACTGTGTCTCTGAGCTGCCCAAGGCTGGGTGGGAGATCCTGACCTGGCAGAGCCAGCACCAACCACTGCTGTTGGGAACAAAAGGATTCAGTCCTTCCGGGATTCATGTATCCATTCTGTGAAAGATAGATCATCATGAGCCAATGGTCAAGAAGCCTTTCAGTAAAAGAACCACGATTACCCAGCTCTTCCTTTGGCACAAAACTATACTGATAATTGAGGCCTTGGCAGTGCAGGAATAAAAGAGACAAATGCACAATAGCAGCACATTGCTCCTTATTAAGCGTGTGCCTTCATTGCTCTCCACGCATTGTCTGTGTTGGACACGACCACCTTGTCCTGAACAAGGACACTACATGTTCACAGAGCTGGAGTCTTCCAGAGAACACAGGATTCCCTAGCAAAGGCTGGCCAGGCCCGAGGGTTCTGCTTTGATAGAGGCTTTGTGCAGTCTCCTTCTGGACTCCTCCCTGCTCTGCCAGGATCTTGCCATGTCTTCTGAAGGCAGCTGGTGCGGGAGCCCCACACTTCCCAGGATGATGTTGCATGCTCCAAGGACCCTCCTTGACCTTTACCAAGGTCTTCCTCCTCCCTTGAAGTGTCCTCAGCTCCCTATCAAGCTATTGTCTCCAGAACCCAAGAGCATTGCTCACTGTGTCCTATTCCTGTCTTCCTGCAGGGCTCTGGCTTCCCTCACTCTGGCCATACCTCCTCTGACCTCCAGCCCTGCAGCCAGAGCTCCTGGTGGCTCAGATCCCTGGCTATGGCCTCCTATCATTTCTGCCCTGCTGTGTGTGATGGGAATATGGTTTCGTCCTTGCTACTTCTGGGACAGCAGACACATCTCACAGTAGCCTGGCAGCAGGGTCCGTGTCTGGCTCTTTGCCATTGTCCTGGTTATACTTTCTGTGACCTGGATGCCCAGGAAGAGGTCAGAGGAGAAGCAGCTGGTGACAGTCACCTGGACAGTGTGAGGACACTCCACATACGTGGTCACCTGAGCACATAGGCACAACAGTGCTGCTCCTCGGTACTCACATTTCTACTTTGGTCATAGTCAGCCCTGAGAACAGTGTGCAGAAACAAAAAGGATTCAGTTTGGATTTGTTAAGTCCTGAGCCAGTCCCCAGTTCTACATCTGAGGTCTAATGCTGAAGGCCACACAGCCAATGTCCATTTTACCTCAGGGAATTAGAATCTAAAGTTCGGACTCTCAGCCAACCTGGAAAACTGTTTCCCATTCATGGAGCCACAGGAAAGGCCGCATCTTAACAAGGAGGAGCCCTAAGCCTCTGGCAAAGACCAGAACTTGAGTCCCAGCCTCACCACTTAGCGGCTGAGCAAATCCCTTAGTTACTGACAACAGGAGCAGTGGTCAGGCAACCTGCTCCTGCCCTTGTCTCCACGGCAGAAGGTGGGACAGTGTCTCTCAAATTCATGAGCTGAAGTTCTCAGAATGTGGCTTTGTACAGAAGTGATCAAGTTAAGGTAAAGCCAGGGGACCCACTCCAACCCTCAAGGACTGGTGACCCCAGAAGCAATGGTCACAGGGAGGAAGGAAGAGGAGACATCAGAGAAGATGACCAGGTTCAAAGAGTGAGGCCTGGAGCAGGGCTTCCTGTGCCAACCTAGGCCATTATAGTGGGCATCAGCGTCTAGAGCTGAGAGAAAGTGGAGAGAAAGTGAGAGGAAGTGGATGTCCCTGGGGAGGCCTGTGGAGGGGGCCATTACAGGAAGAGTATGTTCCCAGAGCACCTCGTGGGGCCGGCTCCAGGGTGCAGTCCTGGTGGGTGATTGGGAGGGTACAAGGTCCTGGGATTGGAGGCCGAGGACCCAGTGTCCATGATCCCCCACCCTGCAGTGGCCGGGCATGTGGTGCTAGTCATCTTAGGTGGAAAGAGAAGCACACGGTGGCAGAAACCTGTGCCAGCCACCATCACCTACATGACAGCCCCCTTTTGGACATCCCATCATGGAAAAAGCAAGCTCTCTCTTCAGCTACACGGTCGGGCAGCTCAGCAAATACCTGGTGAGTGCTCAGCACCCGAGCGAGGATGGTCATGTCATGGTGCTATGGTGCAGAGACATAGGCTGGGACTGGGGAAAGCCCTGTAGCCACGAGCTACCACCACATGGAAAAAGAGCCCGCAGCTGTCATGTCAGTTCAGAGCTTTCCCCAGCCCTGAAGGATAGAAGGATAAAGCTTCCCGTCTGTCCTGTAAAGCTTCCTGTCCGTCCATCCCTACCTACCGAGGAGCCAGACGGGCCAAAGGCATTTTGTTTCCTGCTGCTGAACTGATGATTACTTAAAGCTGGAAGGGACCCAAGACCATTGAGTTCCTGCCTCACTCTGTGGGTGAGGAAGCAGGCACAGAGGTCTGTCTGAGGTCGTGGAGTGTGTCCTGGCAGATCCAGCCTGAATCTCAAGATGGGGCCAATACCTGAGCAGGTGGGTTGAGCCCCGTGGCCCAGGACCTCGAGCAGTCTGCCCTCGCCCTCACTGGGTAGATGTGCTCCTGACGCTGAGGTCTCTAACTTGACTTTTTCTGTGTCTTGACCTTTCTTGTCTCTGTCAAGTGAGGTGGTTGTTGTCTGTCTTGCTGTCCCTGCCATGTGGTGTGATGACTCCTGCTGTGCCCCTCTGAGTGGCAGCATGTACAAGCATGAGGTACCCAGGTCATGGTGTGTGGTGCTGGTGTCCTTCTGGCCACAGACAGCTGTGTCCAGTTGGCTTGCCTTCAGGGCCCTGACTCTTTAACCCTGACATGGAGGATAGACTGAGAGCCCATTGCTTTCTGGGAGCTGGCAGCTGAGAGATTTCAACCCAGGGCTTTGGGTGTGGCCGGGTCAGCTGCAGGGCAGGCTGAGCTTGACTACAGGATCTGTGGCTCGGACTTGGGACCAAGACTGTTACTCTGTGTGTTTTGTTTTCTCTCAAATGTAAAACAGTGCTACTGGCCAAGCCTCCCTCTTTCAAAAAATTCAAAATCTGAAATGCTCCAGAATTCAGAACTACTTGAGCATCATGTCGCTAACCAGCATAGGTTGGACTTGGATTTCCTGGTCCGGGATACTCAGCCTGGAGCAGTGATGTCTCTCTCCAGTGTGCTGCGAAGGTATGTGCAGTTATGCACCAAGTGTCCAGGGGTCTGTGCATGTTCACTGCTGCTGTTATCCTCCACTGTTCACTCTGCACTTGCGTACTCCTCTGTCCTGACTGCTGTCTGTTTCAGAGCCACCATGGTGACTCCCTGACAGCTTTCTTATCCAGCTCATGCTGTCATAATACCCAGGAAGCAGGCCACTTCCAGTGATGGGAAGAGGGCTGATCTTAAGACTTAGGGTGCAGCTGCCCTAGCACTGGTGATGGTGGGTGTTATGGTTTGTCCAGATGTCCCTTAAAGCCTCATGCCATCATGGGTAGGGCTTTCCTCCCATCCAAGTACTAACCAGGCCCAACTCCGCTTAGCTTCCGAGACCATATGAGATCCAGCACATTTAGGGGGAATGGCCATAGACGGTAGGGCTCTTCTTGGTGATTATATCTAGAGTGTGTGACACTGGGATGATGGATGTGAAGCTGGATTGATTCGGGATGTGATGCTGGGATTAAGGCTGCCCCACCCAGGTGAGGGTGCTGCCTGCTCTCAGGGTAGGGAGTCTGGATAGGAGATAAGGGACAGAAAGAGGGCCACTGCTCAGGTACTGCTAGGCTGTTTCATAGCCTGTCTGCCCTCTACACACCATGGGCTGTTCCTCTTCTGTGATATCCTCTGCTGTGCATCCTGCTTTGGATCCAACCAGTCACAAACTGAAACCTCTACACATTGTGAAGAAAAATATACTTCCTCCTTTAATTTGGGGTGCCTGGTATTTTGTCTCAGCAATGGAAAAAGTAACTAAGACAGTGAGATTTCATGCAAGTCCTTGCTTGGTTTCTGCTCAGTGTCTTTGCAGGAAACCCAGGGGCTCTGCCCAAGCAATATATGTGTCCTCTGTCCTCCTGCAACTGAAAGTCTGATGGTTTAATGCCAATGAAAGACAAGATTAAGAAACAATTAGAGGAAGCGCAAGATACAAATTTGAGCATCAGACCTCATTCCAACCAAACAGGACAGGCAGAAGTCAGGGTCTGTGTAGGTGGCATTTTCTGGAAGTTGCATAAGGGGAGGTTGGCTCTCTAAGTTTGTTATGCTGTTGAGACTTCTAGAAGTCTAGTTTTTATGAGGTGGGTTTCTTTCTTTTTTAATTTTATTGTGAAGTAGGTATATTTTATATACTTATCATGATCACACTCAACATTGACAATTTGTACCAGTATAGGACATGACTTGATTCTCATTTTTTCCCATTTCCCTACCCACCCTTCAACCCCAACCCCCTATATACATAAGTTTTATTTACCTTTTTGAGAAGGATTTCTATAAGTGTTAAAGAACAAGAAGAATCCAGGCTGTCTGAGACGATGGAGAAAGTGAGGGGATAGGGCATGTCCTGAGAGCAGAGTGGCTAGAAGGGAAGCAACCTCGGGAAGGGGACTGAAGGCCAGGAGTCACACATCAGGCTCTGGGACTGAGAGGAGCATGATTATTTGGCACAAGAGAAGCCTGGCCATTGGGAAGGGAGGTAGACTCCAGAAGCAGTCTTTTAAGCTATAGTCCCAAAGTTACATGATGTTACCATTCTGGGTCCGACCTGGTTCAGGCAGGTGGGAGCTGCTTCATGCAGCAACTCAGGATGATGGCAGAGCTCAGGGTCTTCCCGGGAGCTTTGGAAGTGATCTTTAGGGGGTGCCGGTGAGAGGGGCTGGCTGGGGCCTATAGCTTGGTTGGGGAGCATGAGAGTAATGGCCACAGCCACAGGAGGGCAGGGTCTGCTCTGTGGGGCTCTGCACACACTGGGAGCCCCTCCCTGGCCTCTGACCTTTGAGCCTTTCTTTCCAGGACGCAGGGAGCTGGGTCCAGGATTCCCTGGTGTCCAGAGTATCCTGCACATCACCCGATCTCAGCACACAGCACAAAGCACCAGTGCTGTGCTCACTTGCAGAGATGACATGGATTCTCTGGCCAGTATCTACTTCTGAGTGCTAAGCCTTGGCAGGGGCCTGAGGGAAGGGCCAAGACAGCTGGGTCAGGGGTCTGCTGTGGCTGACTCACTCCAACCATGCAGTGCCTGTCCTGGATTGCAAACTTCCTACCTCCATGGTGGTGGCCCTGGTGTGTCCAGCTGATGTCCCCATTCCCATGGGCTCTTCCTCAGGCCCCTGGTCCTGCACTTTCCTGCAGGTTCAGGCCAGGCCACCCTGGGCTTCAGACCTATCTTGATGGTTGAGTTTCACATTCAATAAATACTGGTTGAGTAGTGTCTTGCTGGACCTTGTTCTGGGCCCTGGGGACAGCAGGGTCCCTGCATCCCTCAACAGTGGATAGAGGAAGAGGTCCTTTGGCTCTCAGTACCACAGAGGGCTAAGACAAATTGGCCTTTCCGGCCCTTCTATTCTGGTAGCAGAGCATCAGCATGGGCATGGCCAGGGCAGAGGTGCAGAGGGCTGCTGGGAGGAGGAGGGGTGGGACAGCTGAGCAGTGGGGCCAAGATGAAGCTGGGTAGAGGCCGGCAAGGCCGTGGGCCTAGAGGACAGGGCTGTGCAGGTTAAGGGCGGGGGCTTACGTCTCACTCCAGGGTGGGCAGAAAGTTAGCACATGTAAGCAGACTTACACAAAATCACCTCCTCTGCTTGGTGCTAGGAGCTTGGTGGACATCTGGCAGGAAGGAAGCACACTGGCCCTGGAGGTGGCCAGGAGAGGGGAAGTGGTTGGGTGCTGTGGTCTCTGCATGTGCTGCTGGAAGAAGGATTCAGGGGGCGGTGAGGTGTATAGCCTGCATGACCAGGGGTGCCCTCCCACCTTCCCTCCCTTGGAACAAAAGTTGCTAAATTAATGATCACAAGTCTTCCCCATTTCCTCATGTGGCTGCTGCCATCCTCCCCAGGGTTGGACATCCACTATCCCAAGCAGAGAGGCAGAGAAAGGTATCTGGGCTCTTTCTAGAGTTGTAGACACACGAGAGCCAGGCACGACACTGACCACTGAGCAGGTTACAAGCAGATGAAAAATCAGAGCCATGGGGCAGTTAAGACAGGAAGGTCAAAGAAAACTGAGATCAGTACATAAAACATCCACTGTGGCCTGGTTGGTCATTAGAGGAGGGCTGGCCATTGGCTTCCAGCTCCCTGACAGCCACATTCAAAAGGAGAACATCACTATCTGCTGAGATTCTCCTGGTCGGTGGCAGAAAAGACATGATGTGACAGCAGAGCCCAACCTGGCCTTGCCAAGGAGCTGCAAAGAGCACCTGCCTGCATGTGTGGCCCATGGTCCTGTGGATGTAGTGGGAGGGTTGTGAACGACAGCCGTGTGGAAATATGCTTGTGTTGCAGGGCTACTGCATGTTCCTGGGCAGGTGGGGAAGCCCTAACCTTCTCCCCAAGGTACCCAGAGCGTGTCTGGCCTTGAGGGGCTTTGCCACTGCTCTGGTCGCCTCGTCCCAGCTAGGCGCCTGCAGGGTCCCTGAGTTTGGAGTCACAGTTCCCCTCACATCTAAGAAACATCCTCTGACTGAAAATTGCTGATGGGAAGCTGGGAGGGAAATAATTAGAGAGGAAAATCGAAACTATGCTTGCTAAATTTATGGGTGTTCTTACAGAAATATCTTCCAGGGAGTAAGAATTACCATAAATCCCAAGGGCGAACAATAGCGCCGGATGTGAAAGTAGAGGAGCCCGAGTCAGCAGAAATCTTTGGCAGCTCCCACGCTGCTTTCCAAAGACAAAGGAAGCGTGATCCCCTCAGTGCTATGGGTTGGCTGCTGCTTGTCTCTCCCCTGCGTGTCCACCTGTAGGCCCTGAGCCATAAGCAGAATCTTCCTGGTGTCCAGAGTGTCGGCAGCCCTGGCTCCTGCAGAGAGAGGGCTGGAGTGGGCTGTGCTGACAGCCAGACTCTTTGTGCCTCCTGAGCAGGGCTGGTGCTCCTTGTGCTGTCTGTAGGACATAGCTACCCTGCATGGCTGGTTAAGGATGGGGCATCCCTTGCTTGTTCCTTCCTTGAGTCCTTTCACCTCCTTTTCCTGGAGCAACATAACACTGTCAGCAGATGCCTGGTGCACTCTGACTCCAGTATGGAGCTTCCCCAAGCAGGAACACAGCAAGACTGCACCCCTGCCAGCCAGGCGGGGCTTTTAGGGTGCCAGGTCCACCTGGCCCTTGGCTTCTCCACTTGGCTTACTCCAGAGCTGTACAAGTTTACAAGTTGGTCAGTTTATTGTATTTTGTTAGCAGCCTGGATGGATCAGGAGTTTAAGTCATTGTCTGCACTTGAAAACTAAAATAATACAAATCATGCAGAAAGGAACTAAGGCCTACACTTTGTTTGGGAGAAGCTAGAGCCCTCAAGTCTGCTGTTTTTGTGAATTGCATAGACATTTGCTGGGCAGCCCTCAGGAGGCACCAGTGTTGTGTCTGGTCACACAAGGTGAGTGCGGCCTGGACTGTCCTTGGAAGATAGAGATGAAGGGACAAGGGAGCAAGTGCCTACACTGTGGCTTAGTCCATGGGTGTGGCACGGTGGGCGTCACAGCCTGGGGGGGTGGGCAGTGAGCCTGAAGGTAAAGAGCAGTAAAAGGGGCAGAGCCTGACATGCAGTGCCTGCCTCAGTTACTTTCTTATTTCTGGGACAAAATATCTGATACCCTGAAATAAATGAAGGGAGGTTTGTTTTAGCTCAGAGTTTGTGCTCAGAGCAATAGCTGGCTGGGACAAAGGCATGGTGGCATAGCAGATGACACTGAAGGGATGAACCAGCTCATGGCAGGCAGAATGAAGGAAGCAGCAAGCAGCCGCCCACAGGGAGCCCCAGGAGGTGTCTTCTAAACTGCACCCAGGCTTGTGCTGCCTACACCCAGAACTTCTCACATCCGTTTAGATATCACACACCCTAGCTGCAGCCGCTGCAGGCAGCTCACTTATGAGCATGGAGGCTTTGGGGACACAGATCCCAGTGGTAACTGGTTATGATGGTTCTGTGGTGTCTCTCAAGCCCTTGTTGTGCCCAGCAGGGCTCTGTGTCCTTCTAACACAGTTTTGCATCCTGCATTTTGATCCACTGCAGGTCCCTCTTTTTCTGGTAAAAGGAACAAAGGACCAAGCCAGGAGCACACACAGGGCTAAGTTTCCAGGACTAAAGGGACAGGTGTGGACTGAGGGAACCCTGAGAGCCTGAGCGGCCCCAGTTACTATGGCTTTGAAGGCCGCACCAAGGGCTTGGCTAGTGCAGTGGGCCAGCATGGTACGCGCGCCGGCGGGGTGCTGTGCCTGACCCTTCATGACCTTCACAACTCCCTCACTACAGGGGTTGCACCATGGTCTCACCCACAAAACCTAGACACAGTTTTATTTTCCATAAATCCGACAACTACTGAAAAGCAGACAGAAAATGACGCCTGAGGAGCACACGTCCTCTGTCAGCTTGTCCTTCGTCTCTCACTCTTTATGACACTTTGACTCCTCCCGTCCCAACCTGTGCTGAGAGCTGTCCATCTCGCTCCAGAGACAGATGCAGAAACACATGGAAACAGAAGTGTGATTGTGATTTATTTCAGTGTATAGGGATTTGATTTCCTTTCCTGGACAAGCAATATAAACAAGTTTCAAAAAGAATTATTTATCTCTTATTTCTTTTTCCTGAAAAACAGTGAGCGATGTCTTCTTCCTCTAAAAAAGAAATAAGTCCAAATTTTGCAAATGAACAAAAAGTATAGATTGAAATTTTACTGAAATGTAAAATTCTAGAGAGAAGCCTCTTTTTTGATTAAATAAGAAACAGGACCTTGGAGCTGTTGTACGGCAGCGTTATCTTAATCAGTCAATTTGAAGGAGGATTTACATCCATGGTGTCAACCTGCTCCCAGATAAGCTCCTGGGTGTGAAGGGAGCTTGTCAGCCTGACCTCTGACTTTTGGGTTAGGGCCACTTAAGAGGAGTGTGAGGGAGCCAGACAGGCACATCAGCTGTCAGCTTTGTTCCTGGAGCAGCTGGAGAAGACATGGCTTCCAATTGCATTCTCCATAGACACCCACAGTGCTCTCCCCCTCTGGGATGAACGTGGACAGCCGGAAGTAGAGTTGTCCCTGTGCCTTTGGTAGCTGGGTCTCACTGGAAGGAAATGCCAGACAGAGCCTCAGTGGAGACACTTCATCCATTGCTCTCTAGAAAAACATGGACAAATCAGGCCAACATTCCTCTTTACCAACATAGTGCAAAAAAATGTGGAAGGCTGGGGGAAAAGTTGTTATTTTGTGGAATACAAAATACATGGAATGCTACGATAGTGAGAAAAGTAGTTTTCCCTTAATCCAGATGTGTTTCTAAGCAATGAAGGGACCTTTGTTGAGCCCCAATTACCACATTTTTACTCTGGGTGAAATTTTGCCTGACAGTGAAACTATTCATCTTTTAGAAGATGTGGATCTTTAATGAAGTTCAGTGGAACTTTCGAAACAAAATGTTTTTGAGGGATCACGTAAAAGGTAAAAGCTAGAAGTCGGCTGGACTGCTATAAGTTGAAGGGAACTAGCTGGTAATTCCTCCTAATGCTGGAGGACACTTGGGGTTTCGGGGTTGGAGCAGTTAATGGAATGGCTACTTCTGTCTCTCCCAGTGCTCACTGACCAAGAGCAGCTGGCTGCTCCTTGAAATGAACTCTTACATGACTTTCACTGGCCTTGGCCATGAGTAGATACTGGGGTGTGGCTTTGTAGCCCGCAAAACTTAGGGTTGTAAAGATGTTGATTGAGTTGCTGTTTCATCTAAGAGCATCATTGCCTTTTGCCTCCCTTTCTGTGAATAGTGGAAAACTAGACCTTCAAGTCCCAGAAAATTCAGCCAAGTCTAGTTCTGACTCACCTCTTTGGGAAAAACACGCAGTGCACTCCAGACGTGTGCCTTCTCCTTTCTCCACTGTGTCTCCCATGGCTGGAGGCTGGAAGCCTTTGGTCCATAGCTGTCCCTTTGTGCTAACTCTGGATGAAAGATCTGCATCAGGGAGTCTTCATCAGCCCAAGGTTGGCCACTGCTTCTGTGGTCTGTGATCCAGTCTAGCCCCACCAATGGCCATGCTTTCTGTGCCCTCTGACTGCGGTCCTGATGGGCCCCTGTGGCCTCGCAGTGCTCCCATGGTCTCCCCAGAAGCCGTGAAGCCCCAGCCTGCTGGGTCATTTATGACTGCACTCACAGAGGCCTCTCCCTCTGCCACAGCTGGGCACAGCCTCTGGGGTCAGCTGGAGGGCTCCCAGGGAACTGGTAGGGGAGACATGGGTGCTGTCTGCTCTAAGGTCTCTCCAGAAGTCTCTGAGGACTCTCTGCCCTCTGGAGAGGGCAGTAATACTGTCTCTGCAGATATCTCAGTAACAGCTCCCTCGATTCACTGCCTAGTTTACGGCAACCTATTTCTCAGCCCAGGAGCAGGTCTCACCTTCCTGCTCTGCTTTCTTTATCTTTTAATTAGTGTCTGAGTTGCTTTGCTTAGGGATTAGCTCCCGATTGTTCTCCAAGGCTTTTAAGCGCACAGTCCCTGGAAAGGCTGTAAAATAGGAGTTCTGATGTGGCGGGCTTGGCTTAGCCTTCATCCTCCTCCCCACAGACAGCAGGACTGCAGAAAGCTCAGGCTGCTGGTGATATGGTGGGGGCAGAGCTGGGAGCACAGGTAAGAGCCTTGCACACAATTTAACTTCCCTGGAAATGTCTGCATCCCAGGGACAGCTGTAGGATGGCAGCAGACTGAGCTCTGCCACTGTGCAACGGGGTCCATGGCAGACCTGCCTGGAGAGCCCCTAGGGCAGCCGCCAGCAAGGCTTCACCTCCTGGCTTCCGGGATGATTTAATGTGTAGCTTGCATATCTGTGGGTCTGGGGGCTGATGGGCACAGGGCCTGGCACAATTCTGAGTGTAGTGAGTGCTCAGCAAGGCCTAGCCCACACGGTGCTCTTTCCACTGGGCTGCCCACAGAGCCCTGAGCTTATTGTTCTTCTGTAGGTGACTCCTGGGCCTAAGTCAGCCTAAAAGTGCACAGAATTCTCTTATCATGTGAAGGGGCACCCATGGAGCTCATGCCCACAACGAGGGAGGTGGGGCCAGGAAGTGCTGGCTCTGTGGGTGTTTTCAAGTGCAGGTGAAGACAAAATCACCAGCTGCACGGGGCTGTGACTGCAGATGGCTTCTCCTGTCCCCCTGCCCCCAGCCCCATTCTACACATCCTGAAGCAGAGGCCCTGGTTCCAGTGTGAATAGTTTCTCAGGGAAATTGCACCTAGATAGCCTGGCTGCATATCAAAGTGTTTTCCAGGAAATGAGCTGTGTGGTAGGAAGGAGAATCATGAAAACTGGGATGTTGTTTTCAGAGCACTTGGGACCAGCCACTACCCAGGAAGAGCTCCCTCTGTTGTCTCTGAATTCACACAGGCTGTTGCCCAGGGCTCCCAGGCCACACTAGACAGAGTAGATATATAATAGGTGCATCATAGGTGCCCTGAAGTTGTGTGGGAAAGTTTCTGGGCTCACAATCACTGATTGTGAACAGGAGGCAGTGAACCCCAGCTCCAGGGGCTCCCAAATTCTCTGGGCTGACCCAGAGGCTATGGTTTATCAATGAGTTTTCAGTCCACAACCAATTTTCCCAAGGGGAGAGGGCTTAGGATACAAAGCAGAAAAGAACACGGAGCAGAGTGGGCTGAGGCTGGGGTTTGAGGGATGCGGGGAGGACAGAGACAGCCAAGGGAGCAGGTGCTCGGGCTGGGTCTTCGCTGCTGGTCCTGTGCAGGAGCCCTGTGGCCCTCCCTCCACATGGGGCCCACAAAGGGTGGGACATGGGGAGCAGACCCTCTCCTCCCTCCTGCTACAGGAGCTCGTGAGGTCCAGGGATCATAGGTGCCACACGTCCAGGTGCCAGCTGCTCCACCTAGGACCACCTGCCTGCTCAGGGTTGGCAGAGGACTCTGCCCAGCTGTCCCAGTGCTGCTGACCACAGGCTTGCTTCTCAGGATTAGGAAGAGGTATATTGGCTGCACCATGGTGTAGTGGGACATATGGGAACTGAAGGCAGGAGACCCAGCTCTAGGTCTAGATCTTCTGCTGGAGAACTTCTCTTCTGTGTGGTCTCAGGGTGAAGAACTAGAGTCCTGGGGAAAGCTTCAGGGCTATGGAGGGAGGGAAGATTTGGAAAGAAAGAGGAAGAGAGAGAATATGGCTTCCTTTGGGTGCAATGACATTCCAGGAGCCAGAGACCAGCAGAGGTTAACTGGGTAATGGTTGCCAAAGGTGCTGGGTCATCTGTTGCTGGAGGTGTGCGAGCAGGAGCCAGATGTGAGACACTTGGCAGGACCCTGGCACTGCAGGATGCTCACAAAGAAGTGGTGGTTAGGTGAGATATGGGCTGTGTGATACCCCTTGGCCAAACCTTTTCTCTCTGGACCCTGGCTCTCTGGTCTTCTAAAGAAGCTGCCCTCTGGTTTCCTGAGCTGGTGAAGTACAAGTCTGTGCCTGGTGACACAGGTAGTGGTGGCAGAGCTCAGGTTAGGAGAGGCCTTCAGGTGCCTCTGCTGAGACAGCTGGTGCATAGGAGATGACCTGCAGTGTCTGGGACAGCGGGAACTCCATCTGCTTCAGTTGTGCAGGCTCACTGTGTTGAGTGAACTCTGAGTCTGGTGGTCAGTGACAGAATGGATTTGGACATCTGCCCAGAAGCCCTGAAACACAGCCACCTCTCCACAGAGCCCAGTAGCCAACAGGTGTGGTCTGACCAAAGCAGCCAACATTCTTTTAAAATTATCTGCTTGCATTCAGCTTGAGATAGCCTTATGTTGCTTTCTCATTTGTTTAGCCTATTTTAACAATTTGCTCTTTCAAATTAATTTTCCATAGAAATTAAATTTACAACAGTAAGTTAGCAGGCCTGTAAGGAAAGTGAAGTTGTGGATGAAGGAGTGGCAGAGAGCTCACCCTGGGGGTCATGTGGGGAAAAGGAAGCAGGGGAGTAGGAATCTGGGAAGGAAGAGAGTCTCCTGCACTTGCTTAGAGGTGTATCAGGGCTGATTTTCATGAGATTGACAGTGAGTGACTCACCGGGATGCTGGGGTCTTCTTGTCTCCTAACTTCATTGGCTGATATCTGTGTAGATGATCATAGTTTTCAAAGGACCATCATACCTGCTCTTTATTTAGAGCTTCAGGATGACCTTGCACGTTAAGACATGACTGGCTCTGTTTTTCTGATTGTGAAGAAGAAGCTAAGTGAAAGGTCAGGCTTGAGGTCTTAGCCTCAGGCTCGGCCTCCACCTGTCCCTCCCCAGTCGACCGTGTCTGCCCCACCCCACTCGACTGACCCCCATGCTCTGACACGGTTCCCAGTGGAAAGATGGCACTGAGCTGCTCTGACCCAAAGTTTAGCACTTGCTTTTTGTTACTGCTGACAACTTAACCTCTTTGCATCCCAGTTTCATGCAGACAAGAATTCTCATTATATGCATTTCATTCTTTTAGTTCATTCATTCATTCTAATCATGCATTGAAGAGATGTTTCCTAAACACTGAGTCTTTGCCATTTTTGAGTGTTGGGTATGCTGAGCTCAAGACTGAGTTCAAGGTCAAAGAGAGTCTGTTCTCTTAGTTGTAATGAAGTGTGAGCTGTGTCATTACCATCCTTCTGGAATATTTGTATCATGAAGTTGTGAGGTATCATGAAAGGAGAAATTCCCAGTCATGAAATTGTGGTCATTCTGGTGTGTGTGTGTGTGTGTGTGTGTGTGTGTGTGTGTGTGTGTGTACATATGTGGTGAAATAGGTGATAGCAGACAGAGGCAGAAACAGGAAGGAGGGAGAAATTTTTGCTTAGGAGAATTTTGCTCTAGAAATGGGGACAGGAAAAAGGAGCTCCACTTTCTTTGTGGAGCCCCAAAGATAAGCTAAACCATTTTCTGCTTCTCTATCATTGGAGAAGCAGGCTTTGTAGCTGCTGATGAACTCTCCTTGTTAATAAATAGCATCTTGCTGACTCTGAACTTCAGGGATGATAATGAATATATCTTAACTTTCTATAAAGGAAAGATGTTGCCCATTTATTGAAAACATTAATTCTCTTTGGAACTCATAATATCTCTGATCCTACTTCCAAAGGCCAAAGAGCTTAATGAAAACCTGAGCTGGATTTTCAGCCCTTCTATTCTAGCAGAGACCTTTTGGAAGTCTTGGTGAAAAGGTCATTTTTCTAGGCCATCATATCTTCCATGGAAGAGTACAAATATAATAGACAAGTGGATAGACAGACAGACAGACAGACAGACAACAAGAATCTGATGTCTGAGTTTAAGTCTCTCCAGTGAATAGAGTTCTTCCCTAGAAGGTGAAGGAGACCAGAGGATGATCATGGACAGACAATGGTTCTACTAGCTTATAGCTGCTAACTGCTCATAACCTACCAGCTGGTGACTGGTAACTATCATTTCAGTAACTGACAGGACTAACAGCTGATGGCTAATAGCAAGGTTTATTAGAATTGCAGAGGATTATATAGTGTGCATTCATAAGTGGTCACCATAAT
Organism: Petromus typicus; assembly: GCA_004026965.1. NCBI lineage: Eukaryota > Metazoa > Chordata > Mammalia > Rodentia > Petromuridae > Petromus > Petromus typicus. The sequence goes on along the minus strand of PVIR01002550.1, from coordinate 3,265 downwards.
CGCTGGCCTTGGGAAAGGAAGAGGGAAGTTTACCTGAATACAAGTAAACACCCTAAGCAGATAATACAAAAAACGTGCTGTAAATCCCCACAGGATGCAGAATATGCAGGTAGCAGAATATGTAGGGTGCCATAACAATCAGCAGAAAGGAACACAGAGGACATAATGACCCACATAACTCCACATGTCTCCTTTGGCGTGAGTCCTCAAATTCCTGGTCTGGATCATGCAGCAGTCACAAGTCCCCAGATGACCCCAAACACCAGTGTCAGTCCTTTTTCATGGTGTAAATGTCATCAGCTCCTGACTAAGTACTAGGCCCTGTGGTCCCATACTTATTCTATGTATCCCAATTCTGAGCCTTTCTTCTCAAGGTAGTAGAGTATGCCTAGGAGAGATGCTGTAAAGACTGCTCTCTCTCTCTTGGATCCAGCCTGGGTCTCTGATGCTTCTGTCATGTCCACCCTGTTTTCCAGGTGTGCCATTGGTAAGGCCTCATTCTCAGAAATCTATCCTTTGAGATGTCATCCCAGTGGCCTCCTCTTTCTAGGTCTGTCAACAATGGTTCATGGTTGCTGTTCACTGCAGCCCCAGTGGTATAGCACTCGGTGTAAGGGTTCGGTACAGAGCAGCTCAGGGGATGCCTCACCCACACTTGAGAGATGGGGAAATTGACGGGGGGGGTTGGGCAGGAGGCTGGTTTCATAGTCGTCCTGGGCTCTGGGTCCACCTGTTCCTTTCAGGTCTGCCTGTCCCCTTTGGGAACCTTTCAGGTCTGCTTGTCCCCGTGGTGCCTGCCCTTATTGCCTGGGTCTGTGGGCATGGCCCCTGCTGCCTTCCTCCCTCATTAGATGCCATCTCCACAGATGACTCTGACTGATGAAGGATCAATGGTGTCTGGAGCTTACCTGGAGCCGGTGGGAGGGCAGCAGAACCTGGATAACAGGCCCTGTTCAAGGGAACCAGACTCATCCAGGGCATCTTTATCTGGTGGAGATAATAGCGGCTCAGTCTAGCCATCACACTCTGCAGAGCTGAAGTGGGCAGCTTCCTTCCCTGATGAGTTCCCACTTGTGGAGGGATTTGGAAAAAGGCAAATAGACTTCAAAATCCACAGGGCTGTCTACCCTCCTTAAGCTTTGCCTCCACCCTCACAGCAATGGTACTTACACTTTCTGACTCTAAGAGGCACTGGCACAGTCAGGAGAGAAGTTTTCATTAAGCACCCAAAGATCTGGAGGAGAGGGAGAGGCGCCGCTTAAAATAAACTAATAGCAACCATAGCACCAGATGTAATTGGCAAGTGGAAACAGAGCCATGGACCTGCTCCACTCACGTGCGTGGCAAACAGACCACCTCTTACGATCCAGTGTGCTTGTGTCATGTGCCCAAGGACTGAAGCTGGCCGTTGGCGATTGTATGATAGCCAGTGCCCCCATGCAGAACAAATCCTCATGAATTATTTGGAGATTTGAAACCAAAAGGACAAACCAAAATCGCTCTGCCGAGCCTCTGGTGTCCCAGTGCCCCCAGCATGAGTGTCCGATTCCTGGGGCTGCGGTGGCCAGCTGAGGCCAGGAGTGGGGTGGGTCGACAGCACACAGCCCTTGCCTGCTTCTAGGTCGCTCTCTCTCGCCAACCGCATTGGCATGTTTCTGTCCATTTGGCCCGATGTGGCTGAATGCCTGCTAATTCTGTATTAGATTGAATTAATTTCAAGACCAAATTAATTAAAAGAGCTGAAGCTTCCTCCATCCATTATTCATGAGAGTGTTCTGGCAGCACTGAGGGTGCCACGGTGTTTGCACAAACTGCTCCTCAATGCCCATGGCTCGGACGACGTTGCCGGGGCCCATCGCGGGTCTCCAGCCTCCACAGCAGAGGTTGCTCCACTTGCTCTGCCTGTTGATAGGCATGTGAGAATGGCTGCTCTGAAGGCCCTGGGATGTGGGAGGTGAGAGAGGTTGGGGTAGAGGGCAGAAGATAAATGCGAGGGCGAGGGAAGCCAACAGTCTCCATGTGCAGCGGGAAGGCACAGAGGAGAGGGGTGAGGGCTCTGGCTTCACCGCTTTGCTTTTCTCCAGCTCAGGGCTTGCTGCCGGCAAACACAGTTGTCCAATAAGAGCGGAGGCCCCACCTGGCTGTCCTGTCGGCTCCTGAGGTAGTAACATCTGAAAGGCACCATCAGAGGAGATCTTTGCAAAGTCAGATGTTGATGAAAACCAGAGCAAGGACACCCTGGGCTGACTGAGTGGCGACCGGTGATGTGAGGCTGTGGAAGTTGCTGTCAATGGCCTCTGCTCTGCGCCAGTGATGTTAGTTATTGCTGTATGCATCGATGTGTTTTTGATATGTAACCATTACTTCCTTTTAGGAAGTTTGGTGGGGCACAGGTGTGTGAGGCTGGACATGGACAGTAGCCGGGTCGGCCCACAGGCTAAGCTGGCTGAGATCTGCTGTGTGTGAAGAAGAGAGGCCCTGGAAGACCAGGAGGGTGTGGGCAGCAGGTGAAGCCACCATGTTCTAGCTTCAAAGAGGTGCAGAGTGGGTGGACAAACAGGCAGACTGGGCACCAGGCTCGAAGGGCATGGAGACTGAAGGAAGGAAGGGCAGAACTGTGGCCCGGGAGGGCTACAGAGGAGGCAGCATGGGGCTTGGGTCCCCTGGGGAGCAGGAGAGGAGTCAGCGCAGTGCCTGGCTGGGGGCAGCAGCACGGCATGCATAGGGTGCTTCCTAGGCAGAAGCCAAGAAACAGCTGGTATGATGGACTGGAAAGAGGAAGCCCAGGGCCCCTGTATGAGTGATGGCACACAGGGCTGGGCAGAGGACAGGGCTGGAGGCAAAACACCATGGTCACAGCCATGTCCTCATCCTTGGCTGTGCCTGACAGTGATGACCCCAGAGATCTGTGTGAGGGCCCTAGAAGACTCCTGGAGTGACCTGGCATCTCTTGGCCCAAATAGAACCTTGTCATCTGTGCCCTTATTCTCTGGCCAATTTGATCAATTTGCCAGAAACAACTTGGGTAGGGGAAAGAAAAACCCTCCTGAAGAGAGTCCAGATTGTATAGAAATATTTGTGTTGTAAAGAAAAATCACCAGGAAATGACAAACTGTGGAAACCACTATTCTGGTACACTTAACCACATGAGCTAGGTGTGTGACCACATGCAAAAATTTGGGAGAATAAAAGAGAGGAAAAGAAAACAAAATTAAAACCAAAAACCAAAGACAGTATCAATAGGGTCCTTTAAGGTGTGGACCTG